>BQNB010003710.1:0-37127 GCA_026074375.1 Tanacetum coccineum | reverse complement strand
TAGATAGGTAGAATGGTTTACTTGTATGCAAAAAGGTTCAAAAATGCGAAACGTAATCATTTTACGTAACGTATAAAAATAAAATAAAATAAAATAATTATTATTTTCATAAAAATAATATAACACTTGCTTGACATAAACTTTTATTTGTTTGATGTCCGTTTACGTTGATTGTTGATTTTTAGTTTACGCGATTTAACTAAACGGTTAAAATTAAAAGTAAAAGCGTAAAAGTTTAAAATAAATAATTGTATATTTATTGACGTAAAATGACGTAAAAATGAGGATTGTTACAGTCTCCCCATGTTAGAAGAATTTTTTCCCGAAATTCAGGTTGAGTTGCCTTCTGGAATGGTGTTGGTGAAGAGGTGCGGTTACTTGTTGTGGATTACTTATTTTAATCCTCCAAGAACGTGGTTACAATTTTGTTTTCTTAATATAGAGAGTCTCATTGGGACGGGTTTCAAATCCTTGTATATACCACTTAAGATTTTTCATCCTTGACATTTTCCTCCTTAATTGCCTTAGATTAAACGTTCAAGTTTCAAATTTATTGTGATGACTAAAGTTTAAATCCTAGTGGTCTTATCCATTCCTTTTGGCTTAAAGCATTAGTTATAACATTCTCCTTTCCATGGTGATAACGGATTTTATACCTATGATGGCATTACCAATACTAAGTTCTATGGCATTGTGTCAACATTGAATGGGTGATTTAGTAAATTCTCTAATGGCGAGCAAATTTGATGGTGAATAGTCCTAGGGCGACTAGTGATGTATCTTGACTTTTCGAGATAGGATTTGGCGTAAGGTGATGTCAACTCTATGTAGGAATGTGGAGTAGATGTCTACTTAGTTTCCATGGTTACTAATTCGATTTCCCGAAGTAAACGCGTTTTATGAATACGCACACAAAACTTTGCTTTTCAAAGATGTAAGTAAAAATGTATTATTGACAAAAGTTTTATGGTGACTACCCTCAGCATGACATGCTCCTTCCTGAATTATACATATATGATCAGGCTATGTATATTTGAGGTCTAACGATGCGATGCTCATTTTCTTCAAAATAGTGTTATCTATAAAATAGTATCAAAATGGTTTACATTGTGAGAAAATAATTCACAAGAAAAGAAAACAAGGTAGTTTATAAGAGGACAACAAAATGATTTGTGAGATAACCGTGCGATAATTTATAAGACAATAGCAAAATAGCTCAAGATAGTAAAATAATTTATGCGATGGAAACAAAATAGTTCCATAAGGTAAAAATAAGGTGTTAGTTTATATTACGATGTTATGTAGTACGGTATTATGTGAAATCATAAAAAGATGCAAAGACCATCGTGTCATTCACAATGTCTTGAAAAATATTTTAGTATTTATATAAATAACTCTTATATAAATATATGTAAAATATACGCAAGGTTGGGTATATATATATATATATATATATATATATATATATATATATATACACATATAGAATTTAGTTAAAATGGTGTAGGTGCTTAAAGTTGTTAAAGTGAGAAGTAATAGAATTTGGACAAATGTCACATTAATTAATTAGTTGATGGTCCGTGTACGAGTTGTTGGTTTGTATACGAGTTGTTAGAGGTTTTGGTTCATGTACGAGCAGTTGGTTCGTGGTTTTTAATATTACCGGTTTCTTGTGTATTAGTTGTTTATCATAGTTTAACAATTGTTTGTTAACTCGGATGTAACTTATAAGAGTGTATCACTGAATTTGCGAATAAAATGTTTATTTCTATTAATAGTCTTTTGTGAAGCAAAACTATGTATCCTTATGTATCAGCTATAAATTGTTGTTACGTAACAAGTTTTTATAGTGGTTGTACATCAATTTTATGTCTAGATTTAATGTCATGTATTTATATTATTTAATCATATGTCACTTATAGATTCAATGGTTAAAACCACTGTCATGTTAACAACTTAAGTTACTACACCCATAACACTCATTTTACTATTATATATCTTTATATATAGATATATATATATATATATATATATATATATATATATAAATTTATATAGATAAACTAAAATACATATTTAATTTATATATTCAAGTATTTTCTTTAATATCGAATATGAGTCGAAATATATAAATTTATTAAATTTTTATAAAAATTGCTATTAAGTATTACGTAAATTAAAAACATCATTATCGGATTGTCTTAATCATTATTTTGGTTACCGAGTAAAATGCCAAAACTTATTTATTTTGTTTATTTTCTTATTATACTCTATATATTTATATTAATCTTCGTAATACGTTTCATCGAGTCAAAACCACTACGACTACTACACAACCAACGTTACAAAAACATGTTTGTACATAACCGTTACAACTAACTTTTAAAAATCATATACATGCGTAATTCGGTATACTGATTCTGAACCCGGAGACCGTTTATTCTTTATGTCGTGACCGCGTACCGTCGTCTTTTACCGTGTGATCATTATACTAGCCTTTTCACTACTTCATTTCACCAATCAAGGTGAGTTCGTAGCCCCGCGTTTTACCGTTTTACATTACTATTTTTGGGGTGAAATCATTGCTTGTTTTTAAACTTTGGACACAAATTTTGCTTGAATACTTTGCTTGTTTACGTGTTGCGTAAGTTGCGATAACCCACCTTGCCCCACTATCATGAACCGTTAGTTACCTTGTGTAGGCGCGAGTGTTATAAATAGATCTATTTGGGATTGACATCCTTGTTCGGGTAAGTAGCGCTTACTAGTTCGAGAGACGAACTAACGAACGTATACCATGTCAGAATGCGGATGTTTCGGGTTGAACATCTACTAGGGCACTTAATATTCTTACTATGTCTGGAATTGATTGACATACAAACTGTCGTAGACTCGATGTCATGAGCTTAGAGCAACGTAAATACACTTTGTGATTGTTGTATGTGTTACAATGATCATGCGTTTTAAACTATTGTGTTCCATACTTACGATATAACTAAACCTGCGAATTCACCAACTTTATGTTGACCGTTTCAAGACTTATCTACTTATCATACTCATTGTCTTATAAAATGTTTTAGGCTTCCGCTATCATGTACTCACGTTTCCGCAAACCTAGTTGATGTAAAACTTATTTATATTTCAAAACAATGTAATGAGTATGAATGTCTTTTTAAAACGCCCCATAGAGGTCGTTCTCTTGATTTTGTGTGATGTATATTATGACGTCACGCCCTCGGACACGTATTCCGTCCAGACGATCTAAGGGTGTGACATCGTGCACCACATCTTAAACACCACCATACTCGGTATTTAAGTTCCAAGTATTGAAAAAAGAACATAACAATAATGTCATTACGAAAACACGTTTATATGGGATACACTTTCTAGTTTAGCCAACTGATAAACGTGTTCGGCAGTTGTTTTCAACCTTATACAACTCCAAAATCAAAAGCACCAACACCCCTATTATTCAAACAACATCCGACATGAAAAAAAAGCTACATAAGACGTGAAAAAAAAGCCTCAGACGAAAACACCGCCTGATTCATCTAATAGAAACTTGTAAGGTTCAAACCTCACCTGCAAAACAACAAACAATGTTAAAAAACTTTCGGTCAACCCGTTTAAATCTTTTATAGTATAGTATAACAAAACCCCAAGTGGGACTTTCGTATTTCTAAAAAATCAAATCTTTCCTTATTAAGTAATAATCTATTTATTTAATTTAATTTTATAAAATATTTTTAATTAAAAAACCTTAAATATTTCTTTATTTAGTGAAATATTATAAATTTTGTTTTTATACGTTTTATGTATACAAATTGTATACAAAAGTATAAAAAAGAAACTTTAAAAATCCATAAGTAATCCATAAAAAAGTAAGGGGTTTAAATGAAAATTTGAACAAATAAAACCACACAACAATTCATGCCTTCCCTATTTTATACTTTAGTGATAAAAGAGTAGTGATGCTTAGTGATCTTAGATTAGTGATGCTTAGTGATCTTAGATGGGTCAGATGGTCATCAGTTCAGATTTGTAGAGAATGCAGTGTCATCTTGGAGAAAGCTCAGGTATTTCGGTGTTGAGTTGGTAAAAAATGAAATAGAATTGTTGGGTAAGTTGGGCCGCTTTTTTGACCCATTTAATGTCAAAGGGTCAATTTGGGTCTCAGACTCATCAAATAAGAATGTTTTAGCCAAAAGTAAAATTGGTGCAATGCGTTGAAGGTTGCCAAAGTCAAATCTCGTGTTTGTGAAAATGGACAAAAAAGGACAAAAATAGTGTATGTGGATCAGCAAAACTTGACTTTTGATCTGCACTAAAAATGACCTGACTCTATCAGCCTATTTTGACCTAATGCTCAACTCAATCGACCTGCCCGTGTACATTCCCAAATTGCTAATAGAAACTACAAAAAGAGTTTGTTGCGTCTTTTTTACTTAAACAGTATCGTGTTTTAAACGTTGTTGGTGCATGTCATGGAATACTCTGTGTGTATGGTAAAAAGTAGAAACGCACATGTCTGAAACCAAGTCCTAAATGTTTAAATGAAATCTCATTTTGGTTTTGTGGATGCTATAGTTATATTCTTACCTTCAAAATGTTACTATATGTTTCACATGCTGCTCCATACGTCTTAAAGTCCATAAATATTGTTTGGGGCAGCTTTTTCAAAGACAAATTATATACTTTTAAGAGATAGAAAGTGTCAAAACCTCATATATGAATTGGTTTTGGATTATTTATGGATGAAGCTAATTGATTACTTTGTGAAAAACAAGAACAAGAGCTTGATAATGCAAGAAAGTATTCAGCAGAATAGAAAGTTGCTTACTTGTGTCGAGAAGATCACTTGAGCCAGCTTGATTTCCGCCTGCACAACAAAAGCAATGGTAAGATGTCGGGGTTGGGGTTAGATCTGAGCATGAGAAGAGACTTTAGGTTGGAGTTACTCACTTGTGTTTTAGCGATATTGGTAGTTACATCATCAAGCTTAGCAATTACCTTCCCAGAAACATTTTTGATCATACTAGGACGAACCACCTTTATAAGGTCTCCCACTGTTGCTATTGCATTTGCCGATGCCCATTGCAGACGATCGTTATCACTTCCTATTGGTTTGCTTGCCAACTCCAACAATTTCTGTAAAGTTATATATGGTGGAGCTCTTCCACCCTCATTTTCCTGCATCATAGAATTACTAGTCAAACTGATTGTGAACAACTATAATCACAGGTAGGGCTATCAATGGCTTGGATTGGTCAGATCCATTAATGATCCGACATGATCCAGTCCATGGATCCCCAAGATGGATGATGATCGAATACAAGATCCACCTAATTTAAAAAGATGGATCATGATCCGGATCGATCTATATAAAATTGTCGTTCAGTTTCAAAACAACGTTTACACCAATCGACGGTTTAAATCATCACACAGATCATTTAAAATCAGCTGTTATCATTTTGCTATAGTTCTACAAAAATAGGTAACTTGCTAGTCTACATTATGTCCTCTGCGTCATGTTTTCAGCGTTTGTTAGTCTATGATGGATCCATTTAGAATCACGTTTTTTCATATATGATCAGTTGAACTTAAACATAACCGCTATTAGTACAGCTTAATAAATCTGATACAAAATAGAATTGAACTTGAGTTGAGATTTTATTTATATCAGCTTGTTATAAAACAGTATATCAAGGATAGGATCAGTTGGGTTCAGATTTATAAGATTTGTTACATGTATTTCTTTTCTTCTTTTTTGAGTTTAAGTTCAACTTCAAGTTGCTGTTAGCGGAATATATAAGTCATTCATCAACAAGGAATAAATCTTAGAATTTAAGGGCCAAGACAATAAAGAAACTTACATTATTTAAGCCAATAGCAAGCTTAGTCACGATAACCATAACACCATTTTTTAAACGCCACTCTCCGGACCCCAAATCACATTCCATTCTCGCGCACAAGGCTGTGAGGAAAGCCTCAACACCCATGGCAAGGATAAATTCATCAAGTAATGACTTTGTTGATGTATAGTCAAAGGTAGTGCCTTCTACGTCATCTCCCTTCAATTGGTACCACCTATCTCATTGTGGAATTACTAGACAAGTATAAAGATGCATCTACGGCTGGATGATATCCTTGACGACCACAACCTAAAAGGATTGATAGAATTACTAGACAAGTATAAAGATGCATCCACTGCGGAAGAAGCAAATCTTCGGTTGGACAAGTTGGTTAAATCTAACCCTGATAAGTTTTTTTTGAAACTAGCTTTAATATTTGAGTCTAGTACTACTTCTGAAACTCGTCTAGAAATGTTAACTCACTTGCATAATTTTCTCATGAGAAATGAGGGTTGCTTGAAATAAGATACTTATGAAACCATTAAGGATATCCTTTTAGATCAGGTTAAATGTGAAGAAAGTGTTGTTATTCTAGAGTCTTTGTGCAATATAATATCAGATGTGGCATCAATTTCTAGTGTTTGGGATGACCTAGTTGAGTTTATAGATGAGTCTCTCAATATCAATTCGTTTGGTGAAGATAGCAATTCAAGGCATCAAAAAGTTTGTTTGGACATAATAGCCAAACAGCCTCAACTTTTAAGTAATGCTGCCCAACATGAGGCCATAAGCAAATCATTTAGTCACTTTTTGTCTTCTAAGGATCGTGATACATGTATTTTGGGATAAATTCATCAAGTAATGACTTTGCTGTTGTATAGTCAGAGGTAGTGCCATAAATTGCAGAATTGGTATGAATTTTGGAATCAGCTTTTTGTAAGGATTTCTGTATCGAGCTTCTAAACAACCAACCAATTGGATCGTTGCTTTGACAGCTAAAATACATGTATCACGATCCTTACAAGACAAAAACTGACTAAATGATTTGCTTATGGCCTCATGTTGGGCAACATTACTTAAAACTTGAGGCTGTTTGGCTATTATGTCCAAACAAACTTTTTCATGCCTTGAATCGTTATTTTCTCCAACTGAAGTGATATTCAGAGACTTATCTATAAACTTAACCAGCTCACCCAAACATTAGAAATTGATGCCACATCTGATATTATGTTGCACAAAGACTCTAGAATATCAACACTTTCTTCACATTGAACCTTATCTAAAAGGACATCCTTAATGGTTTCAAAAGTATCTGATTTCAAGCAACCCTTATTTCTCATGAGAAAATTATGCAAGTGGGTTAACATTTCTAGACGAGTTTCAGAAGTACTAGACTTAAATATTAAAGCTAGTTTCAGAAAAAACTTATCAGGGTTAGATTTAAACAACTTGTCCAACCGAAGATTTGCTTCTTCTGCCGTTGTTGCATCTTTATATTTGTCCAGTAATTCCATCAATCTTCTAGGGTTGGAGTCGTCAAGAATGTCGTCCAGCGGTGGTGGCTCATGAGCAGTAGCAGCCATGGTTGAGAACCCTAATTTTTTCACTAGATCCCCAAATATTTTTGTGAGTGTGGAAATGGATGAAAACACAGTCTAACTTTAATTAGTGCTTTCTATATTAACAATCTAACATGGCAATTTATAGGGTCGGGTTGATCCTACTCCAACTTAGCTTATCGGGTTAACCTGATAGTCTAATAAAGTCCTAGTTAAGAAAACTTTAATTTTTGAACAAAAGCCCATTAATAAATCTTTTTTTAATTAGTGCTTTCTATATTAACAATCTAACATGGCAACAAACACTTTCAATCGCTTGTTGCGCTTTGTTTCATAAGAAGCACAAAACTACGGCAACACAACAAGATCATATATATGTACATTTAAAATTGGTTTAATTATGCCATATGTTCGTCCATTAGCAATCCTAGCATTCTAAAACCCTTGCTCTCAAATCCAACATTCTCGTTCGATAGCATTAGCAATTTTGATTATTTATCGTTTTTTTTTCTTAACAAGTAACCCGATAACCTGCAACCCGATATACCTGAACCCAATAGACCTGATTCCTTATAGCGAGTTAGGTTATATTTTTCAAAAACCCGATAGACCCGACCTGATAACCCCCAAACCCGACCCAATAACTCGATTGACACCCTTAGTTGCTAAGACCAGGTGTTGTGGGTGAGGCGAAGAGGAGGTGAAGGCCATGACGGCCGAAAGCCTTGCCGCGTGAAAAAGAGCAAATGGGCTCGATTAGGTGGTGTAGATCACCTAACGGAAACCAAGGAAAATGGGTGTGCTTTTATTATCATTTTTTGGTTTGTGAGTGTATGTGGGATATATTGTGGGGTATGTTTTTATAATGTGATATATTTTTATGTGTTTGGTTAGGTGATGACCATTACGGCTCAAACGTGAATGTAAGGTGGTGCTGAAAAGCTCATGTGGTAGCTAATGGGAGGTGACCATTACATGTAGCGTAAGGCAAAACAATTCTTTTCCATTTCAAAAGCGGTTTACGATGGTTGGGGGCGGCTTGAAAGGGGTTTTCGGTTTTTTAAAATGATTGGAAATAACTCCCTTAGCAACAGGGGCAGTAAAATAACAAGAGTTAGAAAGAGAGTTTGAAATTTTAGAATGAATCAACAATAACTCCCTTACAACAGGCGGAGCCAGATTCACGTTTAAAGGCTGACATAATATTTTAGAATGATAACCATATAATTCGAACCAATATATCAAATCATGAAAATCTAAAAAAATAAACCAAGAGTCAAATGCCTAATAAATTAAAGAGTAAATTGCAAAAATGGTCCTTGTGGTTTCGCTAAATTGCAAATTTAGTTCGTCGAATTTTGAAATTGCAAAAACAGTCCGTATTTTGAGTTTTGGGTCCAACCCCTTTTTATTTTTGTCCTTAGTCGAACAACAAATGACTAAAAGACCCTTTAAAGGCGGGAAATAACTCCCTTAGCAACAGGGGCGGAGCCAGGATTTCACGTTAAAGGGGCTGACATAATATTTTAGAATGATAACCATATAATTCGAACCAATATATCAAATCATGAAAATCTAAAAAAATAAACGAAGAGCCAAATGCCTAATAAATTAAAGAAACATGTGTTTTACGGTAATACAAAACCTTAATCAATCTTGGTAAGAGTTTCAATGGCGGTTAAGGACTTAGCGATTAGCATTCAGCCCAAATCTTGTCTCATGAACTAACCTGAAAATAACAAAAAATATTCAATATATTAAAACACAAACTTCATGTTAATGGTAAAAAGAAATTAAAGAAAAAACAAGTAACAGTGCCTTGTGGCATTTTCATTTGGACACGTCTATGTGTTTTGGAGTAAAAATCATCAATCACGTTATTAGTACAAAGGGTACGAACAATCTTTCTTTCAACACTAATAATCAAGCTACTTTTAAAAAAGTCATCACTCATTATACTACGAAGTCTTGTTTTCACAAGTTTCATTTTTGAAAAGGCTCTTTCAGATGTGGTTGTTTTTTTGGTAAAGGGTTACCCCGGTAAATGTCTTAATCACATGAAACGTTTAAGGACAAAGGAATGTGGCTGAGATACCACATTAACCTCAAGCGACAGCTTGAACTACCACTAGAGCACAAGAGACATGCCTCAATGTGCACCTAACATCAAAAAACTTAAGTACAAGACCTAAACACCTCATACACCAAGCCACCATCCAAATAAATAACATAGGACGAAACCAAGAAACAAGGCTCATCATAAAAATAAAAAAAACCAGTCAGTCAACCATATAGCCTAAACGACGTAGGCATCTTCCAATTTGATAAGAGCTGATTCACCTTAGAAGTATTCTTGAACTTGAACGTGAGAAGCTTCAGGCGAACCGTAACCATAATAATGTCTTTAATCTCCTCCGGATTCTTTTTAGCCTTCTTAAAAATACGGTTATTCCGTTCCAACCAAATAAAATATGAAGTAGCCGCAAGAATAAGTCTTCCAATAATGCTATTTGCCGTTCGCTTATTAGCCATAGGCTTAAGAAAAAGCACAACGTCATTTAACTTTGGTTGGATATGATCCATTCCAGCCAAGTGACGCACACTATTCCAAACAAGAGCAGAAAACGAACGTTCGAAAAACAAATGCTCATGAATGTCCTTTTGAGATTCACAAAGAGGACATCGCAGCATGTTTAAATCAACATCAGTCCCCACATCCCATTGTCGCATACGGTCCTGAGTTTTAAGACTACGCCGCATAACTAGCCATAAGTGAAACGCATGTCTAGGGATGTTATGCGCGAACCAAACAACTTTGAACCAGTTAACCAACGTACCTCTAGGTCTGATTGCCTCCCATGCATTTTTAACAGAAAAAACCTTTATTTGCCCATTCACATCACGCCATTGAAAAAGATCATTACGGTTATTATCCAAGTTTGGAGCAGGAATATTACCAAGAATAGGGGCTTTTTGCAGCCATGCATGGGGCCACAACCAAGCACCATTAGCTTCCATATCAGCCACTGAGTTATAAATACTAATACCCTCATGAGTTATATCCCGAACAGTGAGAAAACGACTAAGAGGACTCGACTCACACCAATTATCAAACCACAAGGAAGTATTCTTCCCGTTTCCCACTTGAACCCAGAAATAAGGACGCACAACCTCACGGAGTTGAAGAATTTTTTACCATCCCCAACTCATATCAGCCTTTTGAGGAACATCCCATATGGTGCGGTCATTAAGCTTATATGTGTGGATCCAACGAACCCACAAAGACTCCTTATTAGACACTATGTTCCAAATGTGGGTCGTCATCAACGCAATGTTAAAAAGCTCTAAACTGCGAAACCCCCCTTCATGTTTAGGAAGGCAAATATCATCCCAAGCCACTTTAGCTCTACCCCGCTTGTATTCTCCATTACACCACAGAAAACCTCTAATCAATTGTTGGATATCTTGAAGAATCCCTTTAGGAATAACAAGAACCGATGCCCAATAAACATGCATAGAGGAGATAATAGAGGAGATAACTGACTTACATAATTGGAGTCTACCAGCAAACGAAAGAGATTTATTTTTCCAATCTCCAATACGATTCTTCGCTTTTTCCACAAGGATTTTACAATCCCTATTTAAAAGTCTAGACGAGATAAGAGGCACTCCAAGATACTTCACCGGGAGTTCACCTTCCACAAACGGCATAATATTAAGAATATCCAGCTTCACATGATTAAGAACATTACAAAAGAACGTCGTACTTTTAGGGATACTAGGGACTAAACCCGAAACCCTTTTAAATTCAGCAAGGGAATCCATAATAACCTGGGCCGAATCCACATCTCCACGAGAAAAAATAAACAAATCATCAGCAAAACAAACATTGATAATGTTAAGATCCTCACAATGTTTATGGTACCTAAACGAATCTGAATTTCGGACCCTCCTTTGTAAAATAAGGGTCAAAACTTCCATGACAAGCGTAAACAAGTAAGGAGACAAGGGATCACCTTGTCTCAAACCCCGCTTACCTTTAAAGAATCCATGAATGTCCCCATTTATACTAAGCGAGAATGACACCGATGTTACACAAGCCATAATCCACTTAGTCATAGTAGGGTAAAAGCCAAACCGAACAAGGACAGTATTCAAAAAACTCCAATCTACCGTATCATAGGCTTTTTGAATGTCAACTTTAAAAGCACACCTCGGAGGGCCACGATCCCTATGATAATTATGCATTAGCTCTTGGGTAATAAGGATATTGTCAGAAATCCTCCTACCCGGGACAAAAGCAGATTGGTTTTGACTCACCACCTCTTTTATACCATCAATAATTCGATTAGTAAGAATTTTACTAATACACTTGTATATCACATTACAACACGAGATAGGGCGATAATCATTCACTTTGAGAGGAGTAGATACCTTAGGAATGAGAGCAATAAACGTATGATTTATTTCCTTAAGGATCTGCCCATTAGAGAAGAAATCTCTAATTGCACTACAAACATCCATCCCAACAATGTCCCACCCTTTCTTGAAGAAAGCAGACGTATACCCATCCGGGCCTGGAGCCCGATCATCACCAATATCAAACATCGCTGCCTTAATTTCCTCATTAGATATTTCCCGCACCATTTTAGTATTGGAAACATCCGAAACCTGATTTAAGAATAAATCCCCAACATCAAGGACCTCACAAGGCATATTTGATCCAAGAAATTTTTCATAATGGGTAACAAACACATCAGGTACACAAGGGGGCCAGTAACTTCAATATCATTAGCATCCAAAATGCTAACTATGCGACTTCTATGGTTCTTGCTTTTTATTGTTTTATGAAAATAAGCCGAGTTAGCATCCCCGGCCTCCAACCAATCGACTTTAGCTTTTTGCTTCAAAAAACGTTCCTCATCAAGTTTTGCATTCGTAAACGCCTGGACATAGACAGCCTCTTCCTCTCTAAGACATCATCCGGATTTTTGTCTAAAGCTATTTGGACTTCATCCAACTCTTTTCTTAGCTTGGCCACACGATCGTGAAGGTTACCTTGGTCATGGAGCAATTTCCGTAACGGCTTCTTTAGCACCTTCATTTTCTGGACGACTTGATACATAGCGTGGCCTGGTATATTAGTATTCCAGTGATTACTCACCACTTCCCTAAACTTACCCTTATAAGCTTGAAAGTTGAAAAACTTAAAAGGTTTAGGCTTATTAGCAGCAAGCGTGGGGAATTTTAAGACATTGAAGAGTTAATATAAGACGAATCAATATGTCAATAAGAGGATAAGTTTCCAACTTTTCAGTTTTTTGCAATCCTTTACACAACTGACAAATGTGACAATGAAGTAATGTTCTTCAATTTTGGATCATTATCCAACTCATAATGTTGCAACTCAAGCTTTAACTCAATTTTATCTTGTTCGGTGAAATCTAAAGGATAATACATTGTCACCAGTTTACATATGTCAATATGTCCTCACTATTGAAAGATTTCCTTGGATCCAACATAGCACTAAGACAAAGAAGCTCTAAAACCGACTCACCAAATCTATTGTTTAGCTCTCGCAACTGACTATCGATAGCAACAATAAACACATCAACCCGAGAATGATGCTCGACTGTCACATTATCTTTCTTGTGACGTGACTGAATTATATCTCTGTAAGTCACATTCATATCGGGAACAAGAATGTTATATTTCTCACAAAAACTAACAACTTTATCTAGAAGTGATTCCCACCCATCATCCTTTAGTTCTTCAATTAATGTCTTCGTAGTGCAAACTAAAGTTGATGCATTAATAATATCTTGAGACTTGTTTTGCAAAGTTTGTTTGTAATCCCCATTATTTCCTTCATAAGATGCAAAACGAGAACAGAATCAAAGGATAAAAGGTTTGTAAGAGCATATTTGGCGTCACCTTTTTGAGAACATGTCGATCATCCAAGATAAATGTTGTTTAATACCACACGCGTTGGACCAAACAATCTCAACAAACTACAAATTGATTTGAAGTGTGAACTCCATCTTGTATCTCCGGCCCTTTGTAAGTTTTGCATTTGATTAGATCCTCTTCCACCCTCAAGTTCTCCAATTTCAGCAAGATGTGATATTTCATCAATTTGAGCATCTTGTAATTGATCATTCCGCTTTGTAGAAGAACCAATGACATTAACAATGAAGTTTAAATGCTTGAAAAATGTATGCACTTCAGACACATCTTTAGATGCTGCAACAAGAGCTAATTGCAACTGATGAGCAAAACAATGCACATAATAAGCAAAAGGACATTCGTTCAAAATCAAAGCTTTTAGCCCATTCCACTCTCCACGCATATTACTAGCTCCATCATATCCTTGACCCCGAATATCTTGAACATCAAGCTTAAGATAAGACAAAGAAGATAATATCTCATTTTTTAAAGTCAATGCGTTTGTATCTTTAACATGAACCAAGTCCAAAAACTATACCCCTTTCGATCAACAAATCTCACACAAATAGCCATTTATTCTTTCTTTGATTCATCTTGAGATTCATCGACAATTAAACAAAACTTTGCATTTCCATTCTCATCTGAATGGATTCTTGTACCTTCATAGCATACACTTGTAATATTTATTTTTGACTATCTAGTGAAGTGTACTTTGCATTTTTAGGAGCATTTAACCAAACTCTTGCAACATCTTTGTTATATGAAGCGATAAGATCTACCAATTCAAGAAGATTTCCCTGATTTAATAAAGTGGGTTGTTCATCACCTCCCCTTAAAGGGCAAGTCTACAATGTAAGCCATTTAGTAAAGTCAATAGTTACTTGAAGCAGCAGTCTGTTATCCATTATTTCTTATTCCGTTTGCTTGTCTATCACATTCTCTATGTGACATAATTTGTTATTTAGATCTTCATAGAACCTTACTGAAAAATTATGAGTCGAGGAAGGAGTCGTACGTTCATGATTGACGAAAGGACATTCGTTGCCATTATTCCCTTCTCCTCTAGGTGTTCACAGCGGGCTTGCGTATGTATGGTCGGGTTCCAACGTTTGAAAATTTTGAGATCCAAACCAAACCAATTATAAAACTGATAAAACCAAACCATACACCATATTAGAATTCGATTTGGTTTTGGTTAAAACAAAAAAAAACATATTCAAGTAAACATCAAAATATAATGTAAAAGTTATAAATGAAACCTAAATTTTTTCAAATAAAATTCACAAATCAAAAGGTCTTACAAAGAACTCAAGTAAATCAACAAAGAAAAACCAAAAGTTTAAGAAACCAAAAGTTTTTAAAACTTAACAGAAATAAATAAAAGCGAAATAAGATAAAAAAAATTCCACAAAAGTCTTTAGAAGCCTTATTAGCTTGAATATTCCATCTTCAAGCTTTTAAACTCGGTTGCAACTTCACTCTTGCTCGGTATATGTGAATAAGATAGAAAATATGTATGTATATCATTAACCTTTTTTATGTGTATAGAGAAGTTCGGTTTTCTCGGTTTGGTTTGGTTCTTATTTTTGTCAAACCATAACCAAACCAAATATCAATTGAATACTTCGGTTTGGTTTTAAACTAGACCATACACCCATTAAAAATTTTGGTCCGGTTTTATTCGGTTTCGGTGTGGTTTATTTTTCGGTTTGTTCGGTGTCAAACCAAACACTGCTAAATTCTGATGTAAAACTTTTATAATTCTGATGTAAAACCTTTATAATTTTATATTTCCAGGTTAATCCATGAGCAAAAAGAGGACAATCGATTCTTTTTACAAGCGAACAGCAAAGAAAGATTGTGATCCCTACAATTCAAACTGCAAACCCAAACAACAACCTCAAACGCCAAAAAAAAAGCTCAACCCACAAAATTGAGCCTTAAACAAATTGTGATAATGTTATGGAAAAACACTTGTTAAAGCTGAGTTGAACCCGAGACAATTGCTACATCGAATTCAAATGAGGTCAATTTAGATTCTTTAATCCGTGATCCAGGCGTGCGACCTCCAATATCGAGCTATCCAAGTAACTTGCAAGATGAGATTAGGCGAACTTGTATTACTCGGACCTTATCAACTTATTAAATCACATTATCCTCTTAGTCCTTGTGGTCGTCAGAAGCGTAGCTTCCAAGCAACGTGCTTTAAAAGATTCTGGTGGTTGGAGTATTCTGATAAGACTAATTATGCATTTTGTTTTCCATGTTACCTTTTTGGTAGGAAGCCTATAGGGAGAGTTGGATGAGACACCTTCACAGTTGAAGGAAAAAAGGTGAATAGTCGCAAAGAATGTCCTTTCGTCAATCATGAAGGTACGACTCCTTCCTCGGATCATAATTTTTCAGTAAGGTGCTATGAAGATCTGAAAACAAAATTATGTCACATAGAGAATGTGATAGACACAAGCAAACGGAACAAGAAATAATGGATACCTGCGACTTCAAGTAACTATTGACTCTACTAAATGGCTTACATTGGAGACTTGCCCTTTAAGGGGAAGGTGATGAATGACCCACTTCATTAAATCGAGGAAATCTTCGTGAATTGGTAGATCTTATCGCTTCATATAACAAAGATGTTGCAAGAGTTCTGTTAAATGCTCCTAAAGATACAAACGCATTAACTTTGAAAAATGAGATATTATCTTCTTTGTCTTATCTTTAAGCTGATGTTCAAGATATGCGGGGTCAAGGATATGATGGAGCTAGTAATATGCGTGGAGAGTGGAATGGGTTAAAAGCTTTGATTTTGAACGAATATCCTTTTGCTTATTATGTGCATTGTTTTGCTCATCAACCAATAAGATATAAACTCAAATCTCATCAGACGGCAATGTAATATTATCATATAAAGCAAATATTATTCAACAATTACCAAAGCAAGCAGAACGCAACGTTTAAGCATTGTTTTTTCATTGGATGGCGTATATCATAGATTCTATTAGAATTACCAGAGGGGTCTCGGATGGGTGTGCAGTAGGTGCTGTCGCACAGGGCCTCCACTTAAAAGGGGCCACATTATTATTAGTTTTTGCATATACATACGTATAATACTATACATATATGTGCATATAATTCAAGTTTATATGCAATTTCTTTTTTGTTTACAAGTATAACAGGGCCTCTATGTTATTATTGCCTAGGGCCACCTAAAACCCCGAGACGGCTCTGAGAATTACACTAAATTTATAAATTTTGTTGTTTATTTCGAAGAAAGGAAACCAAGGCTAGAATATAAAGATTATAGATGCAAAATCTACACAAGAACTAACACCCGATATATAAAGGAATCCCTCTTTACAACGCCTAATTTTACCCTGCAAAAAATAATATAGAAGATTCATTTGTAAAAGCAGGGCCCTTTTTGTAACATGACATTCAGATTTATCTGGGCCGGGTTTCTAAAACGCTATGTTAAATAAGCTGCACAGTGATAACAATCAAGATCCGTTTATAACTCTAACTACGGCAAAATTCTGTGTTTTAATGTTTACTCTTTTCAAGGCTCCGGTAGTTGGTGAAAAACTTTCTCCTTGTGTCTTTCTTTCCCGTATAAGGTGAGACGAGGAGTTGATTGTCATTTTAATTTTACTAGTCTTCGTCATCAGCTATTCCTGCAAACGAAAAAGGTTTAAACTTATAACCGTCACCTCCATAAAACTTGTTTTGAAATTCCACCCAATGTAGCCGTAGTGCATGAAGGAAAGCACTTAGTGTCTCCATCATGAGTAGTATGAACGTTGTTGCAAAGGCGAACACTTCTAGCCCCACCAACCGAATTATGAAGTTGTCATACCTGAAAGCCCATTGGATAGATGTTTTTAACAGTTAGCTTTAGATGGACACATAGCTTTAAATGGTAACTTTTTGGCCCAAACGTTTATCCAAATTAGATAGTTCAGAACTCGTGCTACAAAAACGGCAGCGATTATTTTTAATCTCTTACGGGTTAAAAGAGTAAACTAATAACTTAGCTAAAAGAAAACAGTCCAAAGGAGCTGGTCGGGTTAAAAGTCGCCCAAAGCGTTCTCAATTACTTAAAACTTCTCAAATTGTTCTATCAAAAAAACATATTATTATCTTAGCAATAGAGAATTTATAATCTTTTTTTATAGTACTAAATGTTAATAAGACAGGACAAACGAAGCTTAAGTTTTGACCCAAGCCCGTCCTTTTGCCGATTGGTTCGTATTAAAAATATAGGTATGTGGACCAATTCTCCAACCCATGCATATCGACCTCTAAAATAGTGCAAAAAATAATTTTCCAGAAAAAAAGAGGACTAGACAAGCAAAAAAGGAAGAAACTTACCCCCAAGCAAGGAGGAGAACTTTCTCATAGAATACAGTGGACAACTGAGTGTGCTAAACTGTAACAACCATAAGCTGTCAACTAAAATAAAATAAATACTTAACACCAAATAACTCGAAAGAGGTCTGTAAATTTTCTACCTCAAAGCCCATAGTCGAAGGTAAGAAGCAGTGTTGGAAACAGAACCAAGTATCCCATATGTACGACCTTGAAATCTCTGTAAAGTATCAAGGATGAAATCATTAACAACTTGAAAGGTATAGACAAACCAAAAAAAGTAAAAAATTTGATGACATTTAACATCACTTGTAATTTGTGAATTGCTGTGCAGGAACATAAACAAGGATAACTAAAAGTTGATGACATTTTTATTTTTCATAGGGTAACCTTAGTTTCCAACGGTTAACATCACTTTTAATCTATAAAGTACTAAATAGAGCATGAACGACGATGTTCAAATTTATAATCAAGGATCATAAGATTTTAATGTACTAGCTTTTATGCCTTTATATGCAGATAGGTAGTACCTCAGCATGACGTAGCCGTCAAAAATACTAGTTTTGTCAAAGCATCCCAGGAACACAACTAAGACCAAGCAATAATACAATCTGCATAAATCTTTTCTTAGGAAACCAAGCAGACCAGAAAATACATTTAAATATGCCAATTTCGACCATTTAATTATAAATGGGTCGATTTGGGTTGAGTTTTATTACAGGAAGGAACAGGTCAAACAGATTAAAGATTCCGCGAAGGCAGTTTTAAATGACTACATCCAGCTTAATTGTTCACTATTACTGTAAAATACCGACTCATCATTACTACATTGATTGTATATAGAGATATTTTAAGCGCAACCCGAACTAAAGGAGACAAGTTTTAGCCCGAACCCGTCCTGACCTATCAAACCTTTTGAACCCACCCATTTTGTCATAATAGAGAAACAATAAATCCTACCTGAAGGGGCCTTTGTCCCCAAAACAGCTCATTCTCGCCAAGATCATCGAAAGGAGTCAGGAACATATAGATCATCACATGGTAAAGGTCCGCTTGCTGTTCAAGAATATCATCTGTGGCACAAACTGATACCTGAAAAAGTTATGTCAGATATTAATAAGTATCAATTATAGTACCATGAAACAAGATCATATGCTTACCTGATGTCGAATGAGTTGTTGAAGAAGATTGAATTGAAGTAGCTTAACATGATACCAAGATTCATCTGAATTTTAAGGGAGTTTAAGAACGGTAGCTCAGAGCGACTTCCTCGCCAACTATGATCACCAAAAAACAAAAAACACCGAAACTACACCATCAACGCAAAAAAAAAATAAAGAAACCCCAAAACAAAAACGAAAAACAACGCAGAAACTACCCGAAACTAACAAAACCACAGACCCCAAATTGTGTAATGCAGCGCGATTATTAGATTAAACCTTATTAGTTTTGCGGCGCCTCACTGTCAATGAACACAGAAAATGTTTGTTAAGTAACATATGATGAAGTACTGTAAAAAATCATGTATGTAAGATCAGTCATCTAATGCAACTATAACAATCCTTTTTCTTGCTTACTTTTAGTGGAGGAAATGAGCTTTTAACAAAAAAAATAGAGTGGTTTTTATTTAATACGTGAAGATGGAAGAAAAAAAGAAAATGAAAGATATGTGTATACCTGCATGAAGTGTCACGGCATCTATAAGCAGATGCACCAAATATGTGATAAGGGACAGAAAAGAACTCGTATATTAGACCACAATAGATTGAAAATAGTGACATCAATAGAAGTTTATAACGGCCACAAAATAACATCTCCATGAAGCTCCCAAGTTTCTGCCAGAAACAAAGAAAATAGAAAAGCTAAGCATACTAGAGATTAAAACAGAATACACGTAGGAAATTATAAAAATAAGCATATTCCATGTCCCCAATCCCCAAACATGACAGCAAAAAGAAACGGAAAAGTAATTACACGTAGGAAAAGTAATTACAGTATACACATGTAAACAGGTTCCAGTTCCATAAAAAATGGTTGCCATATCAGAACTGCAGCTATAAATTATTAATGTGAGACACCTATAACAGGAGACTATTTCAAGCATTTCCACAGAACAGCTATACGGCATATAAATAACTAAATATAATATTGTTTTGACTATGAACTAAGGTTAGTGCCAGAATTGCTGCTAAAACAACATGGATGTAAAAAGATAGCATACCCATAGGCGTCAACAATTTATTGATATGCAGTTGTGAAAGCGTTGGTTCTAAAATATGTTGGAGGCGACTCCACAGTATCCATGACATGAAATATAACACCAACTTGTGAGTTTCTATCAAATGTAGCACGCTGAAGTGCCTCCTGAATATCGAGTCAATTATAACAAGATACAACATATAAGAGCCAAATAGCCAATAAAAATGTTTCAAGAAGAAAATACAACATACATAGAAAGCAATGCATACAAGATGACTGGGTTTGGTTGCAAGAGTTGGACTCATTCCAAGCCCGTGTCCAAGATTCAAAATATAATGTATATAACATATATTCAAGTAATAAATTCTTTCACACAAGCTCTAGAATATGAGCCAGAATATTTCAATACTCAAAAGCTCGACTTAAACTCTACTCAAATATCTTAAGCTCGAGCTATATTTAGTCCTGGTTAAAATCAGTTTTAACTATTCATGAATAGCTTGCAAGTTGCGTCTTCTCTTTTACACACATACTTGTATAACTAAATCTTTTAGCCTTGACGGGTCAATAGGTACAGGTCAAAACCAAAATAAAAGTTTTATTTTTTCCGTTTGACATTTGGGTTAATCGACAAACTGGTTTCAATCTCTCATGCCGTACAGAAACCGTAAATGATGATTTTTCGTTATTTGTTACCCATCAAAGGTAAGAGTGTTCTTTCATATATAGCCATCAATAGTGTCCATTGAATTATTCTCTACGAGTGTGTTCAGGATACTTACTACATCTAATTACACATGGTACTTTTCGGGCACTCGTTTAGCATTGTACGTAAGATTATAGATCTTGAATACATAAAAGTTTACTTTGATACAGAAGATACATTTCCAATCTCATCAACCAATAAGTTATAAAGCAAATATTATTCAACACTTTACACCAAAGCAAGCAGAATGCATTGTTTGAGCATTGCTTTTTTCATTGGATGGCGTATATCATAGATTCTTTTAGAATTACACATAATTTATAAATTTTGTTGTTTATTTAAAAAAAAGGAAACCAAGGCCAGAATATAATGACTATAGATGCAAACTCTACGCAAGAACTAACACCTAATATACAGAATATATAAACTCTATTGCAAATAAGAATATAGAAGATCCATTTGTGCAAGCAGGGCCCTTTTGTACCATGAAATTCATGCAGATTTATCTGGGCCGATCGAGTTTCTAAAACGCTATGTTAATTCAAGCTGCACAGTGATATCAATGAAGATCCGTTTGTAACACTAACTAACCTAAAATTCTGTGTTTTGATGTTACTCTATTTATGCCTTTCTATATACTTGAGAGAAAATCTTTTTATAGTAATATTCAGTACTATTATTTTAGGGAAACATATTATTTGAACATTACCTAACTTTCCTGATTGTAAGCTTTACCATGTCTTACGAACTAACAAAGTTATGCATCCTGATCATATGCACGAACTTAGTTATTTGTTTCGTTGCCTACCATATGCAACCTAGGTTTGAATGGCAGATGTTGTACCTCATGATATACTTGAGAATATATTGTTAAGATTGAATGTTGTGGATCTCATCCGATGCAAAAGCGTGTCTAAGTCATGGCAATCTTTTATCTCGCACCCTAGCTTCGTTAATACCCATCTCAACCATAGTTACAACAATGATCGCAACAATACCAAGATCTATCATAGAAGGATCCACATGCCTACAACATTGTCCTCTTTCATTTATGGTGATAAGTATGGAGAACAGCCTCCGTATTGTTATCTTGTTGGTTCGTCCAATGGACTAATATGCACATGTTCTTCCGATGCTGAAATTATAGTATCTAATCCTTGTACCCGAGAAATGAGAAAACTTCCCCATGACTTCGGGTCGTTGTGTTGGTCAATGTGTTGTGGATTTGGTTATGATTCATTCGCCGATGATTACAAATTTGTGGTAGGCTTACCGAAAGGTCACCATACATTATTTAAAGTTTTCAGTTTAAAGTCAAATGTCTGGAAAGTCATAGGAGAACTGAAATATAGGTTTTTTGTGCAATGGGGCTTTGATGATAACTTTCTTGGCGATGCAGTGGGTTATAGAGGAGTTGGCATATTTTGCAATGGAGCACTTCATTGGGTTATGTATCCCCAAAACCATATAAAGAAGAAGAAGAAAATGAAGGCAGTAATTCTTTCTTTTGATTTGTCGAAAGAGAACTTTAAAGAGATCCCACAACCGGATGATGACGCGTTATATAAAAAACTTCGCATGGGTTTCCTCGAATACAGTCGGCGTGGTTGGCAGACAAATATGTGTTTGGGGACAATGGAAGATTCTCTATGTGTATTTTATTTTACTTCTTATTGCCGTGAGATGCACGAATGGATAATGAAGAATTACAATGTAAAGGAGTCTTGGGAAAACATGGAAAAATCACCTGAATACAAACTCAAGTTTGAGGTGGAACACTTCTTGCCAATGGAGAATGATATTTCATTAAAGGATTCATTTCGTTCTATGTCTTATGAGAGTCTATACAAGAGTAGAAAGTATGTTAGTAGTGCCCCTATATTTGTGCGAAGCCTTGTATCTCCTCGTATGCATCCAAAGGGACAAGAGGAGCAAAGTAAGTAAGGTTGGTTTCATATGTGATGTTTCATGGTCTATTGATTATTTGGGAGGTACGAGAGTTACTACTAATTTCTCTTGTGATTTTATATACATCAATGTTTATCTTGGTTAAGTCATGTAATCCATAAATATTATGTGAACAAATACATTAAAAGTTATAATTGACCTGTGAAACAAGGTGTATCCATATTATAGTGTATCGTTTTGACTACTCATCTGTGTTGGTTATTTGAGAGATTTAGAACAAAGGAGAGCGGAAGTGTATATATATAGGTGCATCTGAAATGTGTGGTTGTGGTTTCTTCTTATCATTCTCATTATAAGTTTTCTTCTCATTTGATGCTTACTCTCTCTCTCTCTCTCTATATATATATATATATAAACCGATACTGCAGATCAATGTTTTATTGATGCTTTATTGATATACGAGTATGATTTAACATAGAAAGAGAACGTTTATATATAGATTGAGAACAAGAAAGAAAGGAAGACCAAGCACCCAAAACATGACCTCAAGAGACCAATACAAACTGAAAGAGACAAGCAGCTCCAACACTTACACTATCTCTCATTTATTATTCAATCACATTAAAAGAAAAGCATTAAACTCGAATGAACACTTCATTTCAAAATTCCCCCTTCATTCGACCTTGGTGACTCCCAAATGTGTGCAAAAACTATTAATATTTTCTTATCGTAAACTTTTTGTCATGATCTGAGCAAATTGATCATCAGTGCAACTTTCTAAGAACGCTTCACCTTGAGCCATCAATTCCCTTACGACATGTTGCTTGATCTTGATATGTTCCATTCGACTAAGGTATAGTTCATTTTCAGCAAGCATAATTGTTGACTTGCTCTCACAAAAGATATAAGTAGCTCCTTCTTGTTCTTATGCAAGATCACAGATCAATTTTCGCAACCATATGGCTTGGTATGCAGCAGAAATGGTAGACGTATACTCAGAATCAAGAGATGATACCGCAACAGAAGGTTGCCTTTTTGAGCTCCAAGAAATTACTTAAGAACCGACAATGAAATAGCTCCCCATTGTGCTTTTTCTATGTGATGATTCACGAGCCATCTCACTACAAAACCCTTTTAGACTAAAATCTTGAACTTCACGAAACCAAATACCATATTCTTTTGTGCTTGGAAGACGATTACTTAGCACCTCTTTTGTTGCTGCTGCAAAATGACTTTTAGTTGGCATAAACCGAGACAACATTGTGTTACATGATACAAAACCACCTTTCGGGGGGTCTTGGTTGATCAAAGAACAATAAGATAAGCATTGTGTTTCTAGTGAGAGAAAGTAGAGAGAGGGTGGAGAATACTATGTGTTTTATTAGAAAGAGAAAAAGAACAATAATGAACATCCACACCCCCCATGGAGAGACATGGGGGGTATTTATAGCCTATACTAAAGTTATCTATCCTATTATTACAATAGTAGTCCCTGCGTATAGCATATGATCTATAGCTAGTCCAATTCATGTGTAAGACGCCAACTTCACTAAAAAGTGAGGCTAACAATCTCCTTCCAAGATGGTGTCACACGTGAATTGGTTATAATGTTTCCTACAAGCAAAAATAAAGTAAAATGATAAGAATGAAGTCCAGCATTCCTTGAGATTGTCTTCAATGACCTTGATCTACTTGAATGCTCTAGCGTTATTTCTTCAGCTTGTAGAATCTAGTTGAGTTTTAACTCCCTCCCAAACAGACACCCTTGAGACTGATTAAGAATCAATGCAGAAGTCTTCTTAAGGACCTCCTTTCTCATTTAGGATACACTATAGGAGGGATGATATCATCAACATCGTCTCACTTAGGAAGCATTCCAGTCCCGAAGTACACACTTTATCCCTTTTTTGAAGTTCCTGGAAATACATGGTATGACTTGCTATCATCATACTCATGTGTACATCTTATACCGAAGTACACACTTTATCCCTTTTTGAAGTCGAAAACGTAGCACCAAAATTAATTAAGACCCGAAAATGCACTTTTCTCCCTCCCGGAAAGACATGGTAAGACTTGCTACACCAAAGTCAACTAAGTCCCGAGTTTAAGCAATTTATTCCTCTATGTAGTCGAAACAGTAACATCAAAGTCAATTAAGTCCCGGATGTACCCATTTAAATTGTTTCACCAAGGTCAACTAAGTCCCGAGTGAAAGCAATTTATCCCGCTATGTAGTCGAAACTGTAACATCAAAACGGTAACATAAAAATAAACTAAGTATCGGATGTACACATTTCTCCCTCCAGGATGATGACTAACTGAGGAATCATCCTACTCATGTGTACATCATATGCCAACTGGAACAACTTACTTAGCTTCATAGCCCGTGATTGCATAGGCAATACTATGTGAGAAGATGTCGAATCGTACTCTCTAAAACAATTCTCTCTTGATCAACCCGAACTAAATCCCCTTATCTATTATGTCGGCTAATACTGATGACCACTGGTTGAAGCATAATCCTTTACTTGTGACTTAATCTTGTACTATCCGTGTGACCGGAAGTAAAAAAAAAATAAAAAAAAAAAAACATACAAAAAATGAATGATGCAGAGGCAAATCTCTGAGTACCATATACTCACCCAAAAGTATACAAAAAATACATCACCACTTGAAATCTCCTCAACTACGTGAGACACTGAGTACTACAATGTAACTCCTTAAAGTGATAGCTACTTTGTGGGTATAGGTAGAAAGAATCACAAAAGCAACTAGATATCCAAACCTTCATCACTAACACAAGTCATCTTCGTTGTGGAGAAAGAAAGAACCGAAGACGAAATAAGTACACTCCCTGTGAAAGTCTACTTCAATCCCAAATAAGTAACATCGTACTATAACCCCGTGGTCATTAAAGTTCAATAATAGCCGTTAAGAGTGAAGGTGAATTTTGATAAGGACCATTTTTAGTGTAATGTATTATGTTTGTTGTGTTGTTGTTCGTGATTTTTGATGTTTTATGATCGTTAACGGATATCGGCTCAGTAAATATACCATAATAACGGTCGTCCAAGTAATAAAACCCGATCATTATTATACTTACCCGACCAAGAGAGAAGATTCTACTACCCACTTAATCCGATAACACGAGCCAACATGATAAACCATAAAATAACTTCAGCCCAAGACAACCTTTCGTTAACTGCTATTCAATCCATAAAAACTCAGTCTCACCACAATAAAAAGAAAAAAAAAAAAAAAAAAAAAACTAGGCAGCCTATAACCTCATCCAATACATTTAACCCAGTCCAAGAGGTTATGTAAACCTATGTCCATGAAGAGAATTTCGGCCCATGTAACCCAACCCAAATCCATCACACACTGGTACTCGATTTAGAGATATATACCCCAAACCCTAATTTTTCTCCACTTAACCCTAACCTCACATAAAAAACGCAGTAATCCTCATCTCTCCCAAAATGATAACAAGAATCTTATCCCTTCAACCAATATCCAACACAACCACCACTCTTATCATAACCAAAACCCATGAACTCAATAGGTTATTAAAACCACGAATAAACATCTCAGTTCCTTCGCACCACAAATCAACTTGTCATATTTCCATGATGAAAGAACTTCAAGATCTTTAAGAAGATCTCGGGTAGGTGTGTCTTGGTTGTTGTTTTCTTTAAATCGAAATAAAGAATCGATTATAACATATTTGTTATCAATCATTCTTTATTTTCGAAAATTGAATGAGGGTCATGCCCTTGGATGGATCGATGATGATGTGTGTTTAGTCTAAAAAAATTGTTGTTGATGATAAATAAACACAAATCTGAGATTGATTTTTCATTGTATTTCGTTTCGAGTCTATGTGAGTTGGAGGAGATGGAGATGGGTTTGTAGTTAAATGTGACGATGGGATATTAGGTATAGTTGGATTTATTGATGTGGCTGTTGATGTAGATTGTTGTTGATGATGTTGTTTGATTCTTGTCGAGTCAGTCTTTATACTTCTAGCTTTCTGTCATTTGCTTTGACTGACTCGGTACAACAGACTCAGTGAGTTGATCCAAGTCAACTCGATAATGACTGAGTTGATTCGGTTTGGGCAGGGTTGGTTGTATACTTCTCCTAGGGTTGTGGTATACTTCGTCAAAGGCAGTGGTATACTTCGCCCAAGGTTCATGGTATACTTCGTCTGGCATATTGTATAATTCGCCCAAGGTTGGCGGTATAATTCGCTCACGGTACACGATGGTAAAATTCGCCCAAGCTTAGCGGTATAATTCGCCCAATCTTGGCGGTATAATTCGCCTAAGCAGTGGTATAATTCGCCCGACACGATTGTCTTTTTGCAAAAAAACAAAAAAAAACTATCCTTTTGGCTAAAAAATTTAGTCTGTGTCTCTTCTTCTTGTTCAAACCAGTAAACAAGCATAAACCACCATGAATAAGCTCAAAAATGAGCACATTTAAAGTCCAAATAAGCTTCAAACTGATAAGCACAAACAAGGACCAAATAAGCTCAAAATAAGCCAAGAACAGTAATCTTGAACATAAGCTTAAGAAAGACGAAATAAGCTCGAAATACAGCAGAAACAAGTAATAAGCTCAACCTTTCTTTTGATATTCATGAAAAACGTTAAAACACTAAAAAGATTGAGACTTGTGGCTGTTTGTACCAGAATAAGCCCAAAAAATAAGCAGAAAATAAGTTGTAAACAACAAGAAACACGAAACAACACAAATACAAAACACCCTCGGTTAGCTCATCATACCACTTGTTACATGATACAAAACCACCTTTCGGGGGGTCTTGGTTGATCAAAGAACAATAAGATAAGCATTGTGTTTCTAGTGAGAAAAAGTAAAGAGAGGGTGGAGAATACTATGTGTTTTATTAGAAAGATAAAAATAAACAATAATGAACATCCACACCTCCCATGGAGAGACATGGGAGATATTTATAGCCTATACTAAAGCTATCTATCCCATTATTACAATAGTAGTCCCTACGTATAGCATATGATCTATAGTTAGTCCAATTCACGTGTAAGACGCACCTTCACTAAAAAGTGAGGCTAACACATTCCCATAAAAAAAGTATATCACAGTCACGTAATCATATTCCTATACACTCTTGAATCTTTCATTCATGTATCATCATCTACCTTTAGCTCTTCATTCAGGTTCATGGGTGTAGAAACAGTTTTACAACCCAACACTTTAAACATTTCCAAAGTATCCTCTATGAACTTTTTTTGAGACATAAATATCATGTAGGTCTCTACAAAGTATCAAATCACACATGAAATGGCTAGATTTCTAGATAGAGAGGGGCGTTATAGATAGAGAGAGAGGGGGGGAGGTGGTGAGAACTCGCTACTTGGAATAAGGAAATGATAAACATATAAAGTTCCACACCCTCTCCACAAGGATAGGGTCTTATTTATATTTCATAAACCCTAAGATGGTCTTGGGGCGGGCTCATGGGTCTTGGTTGGCCGGGCTTGGCTTTGGTTTGGGCTTGAGCCCTAAATGTATAAAATATTATATTAACACCCAAGCCTGTTTACCCATGACTAGTCTATTACATTATTGCAAGGTTCGTAAACTATATTGACCGACACTTTAATTCCTAACAGTCTCCCCCTAAGGGGTGGTCATTTAATCTTTGATTTCACGCGACTTCATGCCTTCATCTTAGTTTTGTAGTAGACTTGTTTCTTTTAGTTCCATTCTTGTAACTTGAGCCTTTGTCTTGATTTATTTGTTTTTGTTTTTTAGACTCGAGATCTTTTCATCTTTCCTTGCCATGAATACATCTTTAGATAAACTTGATAAACTTGACCAACATACGCATACTTGACTTTGAAAGCTATCAATCTTCGTTACGTGGGGTGGTCATTTAATCTAGCTTAGTGCCTAACAATCTCCTCCAATACTAACAATCTCCTCCTGGTGGGTGATCTTTTGACTTGATCCATTTGCAGTATTAGTCATGATAACTTTGAGGAAGTTCTTGATATGAATTTGTTCTGAGGTTTCTTCTTTGTTGCTTGAAACTTGATATCTTGATATCAGAGCTTCCGGCGTATGTCTTTGATCTTTACACATGAGTATGTGGTAATAAATATGATCGTGTTGGATCTAAGGTAGTTACTTCATCGTTACTTGCACATGTAAAGATTAGAAAATAATAGCAGATGTGGACGAATGTCTTGTCATTCATTGAAGTTCTGTAATTTTTACCTCTGGTTCCGTGAGGACCTTTATACAGTATTATACTACTGACTTGCGTCATCAGGATACGATTTATGAATGAATCTCCTTAACAGTTTTTCCAGCTCAAAGTGTTGGATGATTTGGAACGGATGCATTAAAAGACGCTAACAACGCTTTTTGATCTCCCCAATTAACGTTCATGAACCTAGATTCCTCAAGTAGGATAACAACGAATTCAGGTGAATCATTGAAGTCAACGTGGAGCTAACAACAATGATTTTGGCCTTTTTCGTTAATACTCATTTCCTGGATCACGTAGATTTCCAGTTAACACAAGTTTGATTCATTAAGAGTCATTGATGTATGATATTGACACTGGCAGGATTTACATTGAAATACTACATGAGTACCACTCTGAATGTTCTGTCAAGATCTTGATGATTTTGTGAAGGACTCTCTTGTAACTTGTGTTCTTTATTGCGAACAACAAGTGTATTTTATCATTTTGTGTCCTACTGAGATTTATAAGTTGATCTTGTTGGCTCTAGACTCTATTAGTGCATTTTGGTTTTAGTACTCGAATGCTAGAGCAAACTGCCATCTTTTCAATATCAACATTTCTTGAAGTGGGAGGTTGATAGATGACGTGTGTAATCTCCGTGAGAAATGAAATAGGATTCTTTTGAGAGAAACTTGAGTGGCTGGGAAGGGTTGTGCATTGTATCACTATCACTGAGTCAATGATGTAAGTCTCCAATACCATAAATCCTCTTTGTGATGTCTGATAGATTATGAGTTGACCTAGTATATGCCTAAGTGTATGGCTTTATTAACCCTTTCATAACTTTTCTATTTTATTTTTCAACCCCTTTAATGTCAACCAAGACGTCCTAGCTACTTTGTTAGAGAAGACTTTGTCATGCTGGCGGTGCGATGTCTTCGGCATGTAGTGCAGCCTTGTAGTACTTTGGGAAACTTGATGTGCTATTTGAGAATGTGAACATGAGGATTGAAGAGACGTACAACTAAAGGAGGATGAAGAAATTGAATCTATTTAGTTTTGCCTTGTTTTTTTTCTTTTTTTCTTGAATAAAAGAGACAATGAGTGAAGATTAAAATAAAATAAAAATTACTAGGAAAAGAAAACAAGAAAATAAGTGATAGATATGATCTAAAAGAAAGAGGGTTTATGAAAACTCAAAAACTTTGACATTTGAAAGTAACAAACAAATTAAAGAAACCAAAAACAAACATAGAGGTAAAAGATGGCGGCATGCCAAAATAATTAAGGATAAAAATGATACACGAATCAAAAGCAAACACTTTTGGGTTAACGCAATTACTAGAAAAGTATACATGTGGATGAGGAACGCCAATAGGAGAGTCGTAAGCAGTGGCGACGCCTGGGTCAGAGGGATTTGAACCCACTCTGATACCATGTTAAATGATGTAAACCTCACGGGTATTATGTCTTTATTTATAACTATTTATAATGATATAAGATACATGAAAACCTAATTATAAACCCTAATGGACCCTTAACCCACAAACTGGGCTTGGACCAACACTATCACCTTATACTTACTATCATCATGTTGTGATTCTTACGATGATAACCTATGCCTTATGTAACATTATTCCCTTTCTCATTCATCTCTATTTCAGACCTACGGACTTCTATTCTATCTAATTGAATATCCTTGGTTAGATCCTCCAGTTCTGGTTGGACTATGGGATAATACCTAACATTAACAACCTTAGAACTTCTTTGTTTGTCGTGAAATTGTTGGTTGTTCGATATTTGATCGGAACCATAAAACTTTGATCGATATTTGATCAATCAAAGTGTTTGTAAATTAATCAAAACTTTTGACATTTTGAAGTTTTCATTTAGAATTACTCCCCCTACGCATGTGCATCGAAATTTAAAAGAATTTTGCACATGAAGGAAAGAGTTTGCACTAGAGTTAATAATAATCACATTTTAATCACATTTTCTCCCCTTCAAAAATAGCATATATATTGATATTTTTATATCAATTGATTAGATGCTATCTTGTTTTGGAAAGTGATGTCGTACCCCCTCCCTCTGCTAACGAGCCTTACCGTCACTCTAGTACGTAGCTTACCATTCGTACAAAAAGTGATGACTTACCCTCTTAAAGGACGAAGCCTACGCCTTCGTCCTACAAATAATTCTACATTATGGACTCAAATGTTGGCGTAAAGTCATTCACAAACTAATTTTGCAGCTATAATCATCATGTTACGAGTAGTGGCTTAAAGGTAAAGCAAGTAAAGTTAAGGCTTTACGCTTACCTCTTTTTTAAGGGCCCATAATTTTTTAGGACCTTATACATATACAAAGCGAGTCACTTTCTTTTTGCCATCGAATATATGATTATTCAAGCCCAATTAGCCGACATATATAATTAAAGTTTTAGGCCTCTTCCGTTTCACTTTTTTACTTTTCAAGCCTACGAGTGATACAATTTAAGCTCAAATATATTAAGTACATAAAAGACCTCTTTTTGCATATAAAATAAGCAAATGTTAAATAAAACCATGTGATAAAAACCATTCACCCATTTACATTGATGAATCAAAATTTATTTTTTCACATACACAAACATACTTTCACTCACCCACAAACATACTTTCACTCTCTGGTTTTCTATGCATCATTCTCCAATCAAAAGTTGCTTTAGTTTATGCTAAAGAGATTGCTAAAGAAAAACGAATGTAGAACAAAAACTTAAAAGGAAAACGAGTTATGTATAGAAACAAAAAATATGATGATGATGTTGACAATGAAACTATAAAAACCGACAAAAAGACTTTTGGAACCGATTATTTTTATACATAGTAGATCAAGGTATTTCATCATTAGAAAGTAAGTTTGATCATTTAGATTATATGAAGGTATATTTAATTTACTATTTAGCATTGAAAATTTAAAATCCTTACATTATAACAAGCAAAATAGGTAGTTTTACTTAACCCTAAAAGTTTTTTAAGCCATATTATAACAATTGTTTAAATATTAACGATACAGATTTATTTTTGAAACTAAGAGTTTTGAGAGTAATGTTGATATAATTAATCAAATTATAAATCTAAACTCTTTTTGTAAACTTATATGGCGTATAGAATAATGTTAATTATTTCGGTAACAGTTTTTTCAGCAGAAATAAGTATTTCAAACCAAAGTCAATCAAAAGTTATCTACGATTAAAAATGTCAGCAAAAGATTGTCTCATTTATCAAGTGAATATAAAATATTATACTATATTGATTTAGAGAAATTAATCAAAGATTTAACATAAAAAACTTGAAAAGGTAAATTTTTATATAAATGACTTTTTAACAAATAAGTTCGATAAAAGTGTCTTGATTTAAAGCTTCGCTTTACGCCTCTGAGAAAGTTAAGCCGCCTCTTCATGTTGGTGTATCAATCACCGTGCTCGACGTCAAACTTCTTTTCATCACCCAAAACAGTAATGAATGTTGAAGGCATCTACATTTGGTAGGAACTCATCCCATCCCACAGTTCTTTTTCTTTATTACATTGAAGCTGTTGTGGCGCGTTTACATCATCCTCATATATATGCCATTCTTCAGATTCATGAAGTGTTGCCATTATGGCCAACATGATCTTATAAAACTGGCTGAGATAATCTTCTAAGTATTCTTTGTCAGTTGCCCCTTCCGACCTTGATAGCCTAATCAACAGCTTCAAGTGAAGATCTCACACCAACATCATATATCAAAACATGGTCAATATGCAACAGTCTTCATCGAAATCATTATGTCCTTAATATGCTGTTGCTCATATGAAAAAATCATGGTAAAAAACAGCTCATATCCATGTTATTGAACATCTCCTGTAACTCACGCGCCAATGGCCTTCAATTACCATGAACATCTGCAGCCATCTTATTCAGGGTTTTAATGATTATAGGAGCCAAATTTTTATACAACTCTCTCTTGGTATCAGGTAAGACTTCAATGAACTGGGGAGCCCGCTCAAAGATGGACAAGGCCGATACTTGAATGTGTGGACTAGTGGAACAGATACACTGAAACAGCGTTGACAGCACTCCACCACGCAAGATCCGAAAACAGCACTCCACCAACCAATAGTATCCATTTAATCTTTTCCCTAGCTAGTTTCAAATCTCAATTACTAAGCATTTTTGCTCTACCATTTGTTTTATCAGAATAAAAGTTTTCCTTATAATCCTTTTTATCAATTACTAATCATTTTTGCTCTATCATCTGTTGTGAAAAATAAGGAAAAAAAATTGACGGACTTTTATATTTTCATTTGTTAGTTCATTTGTTTGGGTAAGTTCGTCATATACGTGCTACTTACTTTGTCCCTTTTGAACTTTTAATAATTGAATTCTTTTTAGGGCTAATTCTTAAAAGAGTCCAAAACCAAAAGGAAAATGACTCTTTCACCTTTTCAATGTTCTTTTCTCAAACTAACCCAGCAAAACTTGGCAACTGAGCAACTTTAAAAGAAATTGACATGTGTTCAGGTGTGTAAGAGATGTGTAAGGTATTTATACATGTTTTGTATAGGGCAACTTTTACAATTTTGGACAACTGTACTTTGGTCAACTGGTTTTTTAGTAATTTTACCCCATTATTTTATGTTAAAATAGTACTGTGGCAACTTGTACATTAGGGCAACAAAATAATATTTTTTTGGGCAACTACTTAGTGGGCGTAGTTTTTAATAATATTTATGTTTTTCAATTTTATTGTATTTCATTACTCATAATATTTAGTGTGTGTATAATACACACTTAATTGATACAGAGAGAAATCCTCATCATCTTCTCCCGCTCTCTCCACTCTCTCTTGCTCTTTTCACCATTATCATCTACCTCCATATTAATTGCAGTTTAGACAGTTCATAATTCTCTTCATCAGCATCGAACGGTCGTCATTTCTTCACCAACCACACTTAAACAAGTATACATAAATAGGGCAGCAACACACACTACCCACACCTACCAAAACACACACACTCCGCCGTTTTCTATATTTTCTGACGAAATGGCGGCTGCGACAACAACTTTCTCAGCCTTGACACCTGCCACGTCATCTGCGGCTTCCACTGCGTCTTTGAAAGTTGCTCCTAAAAGCTTGGGGTTTAATGTAGGGGTAAAAGATGCAGTAAATTGTTGAAAGCTTCTGGTGGATCTGCGCTTGGTGCGAAGATGGTGTCGGCCCCGGTGATAAGCAGACCGCCGACTTTGCTTGATTTTGAGACTTCTGTTTTTAATAAGGAAAAGATTAACCTTGATGGTTATGACGAGGTTATATATTTTATCTTTTTTTAACTTTTTATGATATTGTTTTTTATTCTATATAACAAATTAACAAGTAAGAGGGATGCTTGTGTGTTTATTGCATTACTGAAACAGAGTAAACATGTTTGGAGAATAAGGTTATGGCTTAATAACTTTATGTGTGCCAAATAAGTTGTTTTTCACAAGTCAAATTCAAGTGTTTGCCTATGGTTTTTGAAAAGGGATTAGGGTGGTGTTTGTTTAAGCTTATATAGCGGGAGTATGACTTATTTGGCTCATTTTTGTGGCTTATTTTGAACGTTTCGGCTTATATAAGCTTATCATGTCATAATAAGCTTATATAAAGCCGAAAACCAAACATAAGGCATAAGCCCGCTATATAAGCTTAAGCAAACACCAAGCCTACTTTTTATCCCTTCAAATAGTTAATCAACACTTTTTAACAAAGTGTTTGGATAAGCTTATTGTGTGTTGATAACCCGATAAGCAAATAAGCACCTAGGTAAGTTACCTAGAGACCTGGCTGTTTAGGGAGAGTTAAATAAGTCAATCCAATCACTATATCTTACAATGATCAAATAAGCTGTTTCAAATATATAGAGGAATGTATTTGATGTTTTTTTATTTAACGTTTGTGCAGTATATTGTAAGAGGAGGAAGAGATTTATTCCATTTGTTGCCAGATGCATTCAAAGGTATCAAGCAGATTGGTGTTATTAGATGGGGTTCTCAAGCCATTTGCAATCAGTCGGCGCTGATTTCCCCAAGGACATCAGCGTAGTTGCTGTGTGTCCCAAAGGAATGGGTAAGGCTTTATGTTCAAGGAAAGGAGATAAACGGAGCTGGAATCAATGCAAGTTTTGCCATCCATCAGGTTAGTTACATTCTTCGGTTTTGTATGTGCTGTGACATATGGGTTGTAAATATCTAACCTTGATTGATGCTTGCAGGATGTTGATGGGAGAGCCACTGATGTTGCGCTTGGATGGTCTATTGATCTTGGTTCACCCTTTACGTTTGCCACTACACTCGAGCAGGAGTACATGAGTGGTATATTTGGGGAAAGGGGAAACCCGTTACACTTCATTGTCTTTTTATGCACAGTCATGACCTTATTTAGCATTATAAAATATAAATTCTAAATTTTGTTTTTGTTTTTGTTGTGTATGTTAGGTATTTTACTTGGAGCTGTGCTCGGTATTGCGGAATCTTTGTTTAGAAGATATACAGAAGGTGGTATGAGTGAAGATTTGGCTTACAAGAATACTGTAGAGTGCATTACTGGAAATATTTCAAGGACTATATCAACTCAGGTTTGATTCAGTTTCTTGTATGGATAAATTATTGCAAGGAAGATTATGACTGTTATATCATCATAATACTTCCATATAAACAGGGCATGAAGGCAGTATACGAGTCATTGACCGAAGAAGGAAAGAAAGAGTTTTTAACAGCATACAGTCCATCATTTTATCCTTGTATGGAGATACTGTATGAGTGCTACTAGGATATAGCCAGTGGCAGTGAGATCAGAAGCGTTGTGTTGGCTGGACGTCGATTTTATGTAAGTTTATTTTGGTAATGTTTGTTTTTCTTTATTTTCTATAAGAAAAAGTTGTTAAAAGTTATTGTTTTGGTATGTCTTTCAACAGGAAAAAGAGGGTCTACTAGCCTTCCCTATGGTCAAGATTGACCAAACCCGCATGTGGAAAGTGGGTGAGCGTGTTCGTACAGTCCGACCCGCAGGTGACTTGGGCCTGTTATATCCTTTCACCGCTGGTGTCTATGTCGCACTTATGATGGCCCAGGTATTTCATAGCATTATAACTAGTTAATTACAAAGTACTTTTGATGATGATCTTACTATATTTAGAAATAAAATATCTTCATAGCCATTATTATATAGCAACTAATGTCATGGCAATGTACCAACTGGTGCAACTAGCCCTATTAGTAATTACATTGGTCACATTGAGATTGATCAAAAATAGATATAAAGCTTGGTACATCATGTTTGAACTGTGTTATCTTTTTCTCACTTGTTAGTTGTTTCCAAATCTTCATTACAACTAATTGACTACTATATATCAAGAGCAAGAAATAACGTATCAAAGGGTGAGGATAAAATCAGTATCTAATATAAAAATTCTATGTGCAGGTATTATTATGTGACAGTGTGTCTCGGGGATCCGTCAACACCTTATCATCTAGACTTCGACACTGGGAGTCATTTCACTTGTATTCAGTGTGATGCACCTTGCCAGAAATACCGATTAGGATCACCATTTAGGCATTGACATGTTATTTTTTCTGATGTGGATCTCTTCAGTTCTTTATACATGCCGGGTCTAGATAATATCCAAACCTGTTGCAAGTCACGAACGACATAAAAGAAAAGCAGTTGTACATTGTAAATGATAAATACCTCCTAGTATGTTGGAGAGGATCACAACCTTTTGAGTCCATCCAAGATGTCAAAAACATATTTAAGCCAATAGCGTTGAGCTTTGAAAATTCACAGAATACATGGATCGAGATGGACCCTGAGGCATATCTTATCATTACTGTAATTAGTCAATCCTCTACGCTTAAAAACATATGGTCATTTTTTGGCAATGTGGTTTAACATTTGAATATGCTGTTGCAGAAAGATGGAAATGTTTGCCTGGGGATCTTGGATAGTGCAACAATCGAAGCTCCAACAGTTACTCTAATTGGAGGTAAAAAAGACTTGCTATTACAAATCAGCTAAACAAATAATCGATTCTCATTGTATATTTGTATGCATTATAAAGTTATTTTTTTTCCTTTGTATTTGCAGCATATCATTTCTTGACAAAATCATCATCTATGACAATGAAAATCAAAAGATAGGATAGACTACTGCAAACCCCACAATCTAAGTGTCATTAGCTTGTAATAAACTGAATGATACATTAGTTTCATGCATCTTATTAAGTTAAAAATATATTTTCGGACATGACTGAAATATTCTAATCAAAATTCAGCGTATATGTATAGTCAAACTAAC
>BQNB010003709.1:0-112813 GCA_026074375.1 Tanacetum coccineum | reverse complement strand
TTTTTTAAATCACAAAAATATGTACTTTTAAGTAAAAATATAAAACATTATGCTCAGGTTCAAATTTATATAGTTTTTATAAACTTAGTTTTATAAACACACTTTTATACACATTATCTGCTTTTCATGTTTCTTATATGCTTACGATCCTTATGAGATTTACTATTTTTATAAAATAAAAAAATAAATTTTATAGGGTTTGAATGAACAGTAACATTTAAAAGTTTAATTAACTTGTTTTATATACTTTTAAACTTAATAAAATTATCACAAAAGTCCTCTAATTTATAAATTACTTCCATTGTGTATAAATTAAGTCCTCTACATTGTGTCCATCATAATAAGTCCATATTATCTAAGAAAATTGTCCGGCATATTTATTTACTTATCTAAACTTTATAAATAAAATAAATAAATAATCATAACTTGACAATTAATTATATAATTTATCCATGGCTTGTAAATCCTTGTTTTAAACATATTAACATATTTTAAACATCATCTTATTCACAAATAAAATGTATTTCATTTATGGTGGTACTTGTATTTATTTTATAACTTCACAAAATAAACATAGGTGATGATTTAACTATACACAATTATATAAAATATAAAATTAACATAATAAAAAGATTAGGGTCTTAGATAAACCTTAGATGAGTGTATGATGAATGGAGAACAAGATCAAACCCAATAAACAAACCCTAATTCGAATTTTTGCAACTAGAAAACCCTAACTTCAAAGAAAACCCTAACTTGACCTTCTTCCTTGTTTAACCCCAATAATTACAAACCAAGCTTCCAAGACACCTTACATATGATTAACAATAACCCTTGTACACTTGTACTAGCTTTGAAATCAAAAACTATGGAAATATGTATATGTGGAGGGTGAGCCATGGGTTGAAAAGCTCAAGGGAGAGTATCTTGCTTTGTTTTTCTTGTAAATGATAAGTGTATGAGTTTACTTACTTTATGGGATCTATCTATAGCTAAACATGGAAGTAAAACCCACTTTAGAGAAATTATCAAATGGTTTTGAGTTGTTAAGGGTGTGCATCCTGTTTAAGGTTCCAAGAGGACAAGGAAAAGAATTTAAAACTCAGTTAGGGCTTGTAGAGATAGGGAACAAGTATGGTAAGTAGGAGACCAAACATGTTTGGTGTAAGTAAGATGTATGAATGATTTGAAAGGTCTTGTGCATGCTTTGCTTGCGTTTCTTGCTTGTAACCGTGTATAAGATCACAAGGAGAGACAAGAGTGGTTCTTTGATCCATTGGTTAACAAATAATGTAGTTTAAGTTTGTTAGTGGATAGTTGTTGGCTTATTTGATTGAATTTCCAAATGCATGTGTATGTATACATAATTTAGGTCTAGAGGCTGAATTAGACAAGGTTTTTATGAGATTTTTGAGTATTGTGGGTATTAGTGGGTATTTGTTTAAGTGTAGGTAGGCTTATGGTTTGCCATACATGCAAAAGTATAGTTTTATTGCGTTACGTAAACGTTTTTCGTAATGAGTAAAAATAAAAAACGTAAAGTTATAAATTATCACCCTAATAACTTTATAACACTTACTTGATGTAAACATTTAATTGTTTGATGCCCATTTACGTTAAATTCTCATTTTTAGTTTACACGATTTAGCTTAACGGTAAAAATTAAAAGTAAACGCGCAAGGACCTAAAAATAGATAATTGAATAATTGAAGTCGTAAATGACCTGAAAATGTGAAATGTTACACTCTCCTCCCATTAGAAGAGCCTTGTCCCCAAGGCTCAAGTCACGACACTTGACGAAGGTACGGGTTTAGTGAAGAGATGCGGATACTTCTTTTGAAATTGGTCTTCACGTTCCCATGTAAACTCAGGACCCCACCTCGAGTTCCATTAAACCTTGACAATTGGGATACTGCTTTGCTACAACCGTTTGACTTCTCGATCCATGATCTCTATGGGTTCCTCCACAAAACGGAGCTTATCATCAATATGAAGTCCTTCCAACGGAACGGCTAATGGTTCGTCAGAATAACATTTCTTCAAGTTGGATATATGAAATGTATTGTGAACCCTGCTCAACTCTTAAAGAAGCTCAAGCTTGTAAGCAACGGATCTAACCTTTTCTAGAACCTTGAAAGGTCCAACATACCTAGGGTTTAACTTCCCCCGTTTGCCAAAACGTATGACCCCTTTACAAGGTGAAACTTTAAGCATAACTCTATCCCTAACTTGAAATTCCATCGGCTTACGCTTTAAATCGGCATAACTCTTTTGTCGGTCACGGGCGGCTTGCATTCTTTGTTTGATCTGGATGACCTTCTCGGTTGTCTCTTGAACTATTTCTGGACCAGTGAGTTGAACTTCTCCAACCTCGACCCAACAAACAAGCGAACAACACTTTCGTCCATAAAGTGCCTCGAATGGTGCAGCCTTGATGCTAGCGTGATAACTATTGTTGTAAGAAAACTCAACTAGTGGCAAATGTTTAACCCAACCATTCCCAAAGTCGATCACACAAGCACATAACATATCCTCAAGAGTTTGGATAGTTCTCTCTCTTTGTCCATCAGTTTGTGGGTGGTATGCAGTACTCATATCTAAGCTAGTACCTAAAGCCTTCTGAAGTGATATCCAGAAATTTGATGCGAACCTTGGGTCATGATCACAAATGATTGAGACAGGTATTCCATGTCTCGTGACCACCTCCTTTAGGTACATCCTTGCAAACTTCTCCATGGGATCAATTTCCTTCATTGGTATGAAGATTGCAGACTTCATAAGTCGGTCAATAATCACCCAAATAGTGTCATATCCTTGTGAGGACTTAGGAAGCTTTGTGACAAAATCCATTGTGATGTTATCCCACTTCAATTGGGGTATCTCGGGTTGTACCAACAAACCCGATGGCCTTTGGTGTTCAGCCTTAACCCTAGCGCATGTCAAACATTTGCTAACATAGGTGGCGATGTCGGCTTTTATATTGGGCTACCAATATAGCTTCTTCATGTCTTGGTATATCTTGTCGGAACCCGGATGGATGGAGTATTTTTATTTGTAGGACTCGTGCATGATCACAGTCCTCAAGTCACTATAACATGGCAACCAACTCATGCCGTTTAAGCATAGGGTTCCGTCGGGATGGGGTTCCAACTTCTCCATTGGTATATCCTTCCTAATCATAACCCCTACATCTTTGTTCTTGAGATTTTATGGTTTATGTGCTTCAGTCTGAGCATTCAAGATTTGTTTAGGAAGATCCAAACCAATAGTCATAACTAAGGCTCAGACTCTTAATGGTTTACTTATACTTAAAAACCATTTAGTAACAACAGAAATTTAAGAGAAATACAACGAGAACACCTAAGAGATAAAGTCTAAGATCATTCCCACTTATGGTTCACTAGACAAAGCGAGACAGACTTTCACTTTAAGCTTCGATCTCATCTTCAATGTTGTTAGGGTCTTGATTGGTTTCTCCTCCTCCTAAGGCATACACCATTCCACGTGCTTTAGTACCTTCAGCTTGGTTTCCATGGTTTCGATTCTTCAATTCCGGGCAATCACTCTTGTAGTACCCTTGATTCCCACATTCATAGCAAGTGAGGTTTCTCTTATTGTTAGTAGCAGCAGGACTCCTACAGTCCGGTAAGTGGCCAACTCTCTTGCCGTTTGTGCACTATAAAGTGCACAGGCCATTGTGATGAACTTGCACTTGGTTGCAGCAATGGAAGAGTTTCACAACATACTCCATCCTTTCACTATGCCCAACGTGTAAGCAAAGCCACACCTTGCCTACTTGGGAGGTTGTTGTTAGCTTGGTTGTTTATTCCAATTCCTCTTTTTATCAACTTGGCGTTCAGCCAAAGTACAGAATTTTCTTATCCATCAAGCTCAGTTGCAAATACAATTGCATCATGCAATTTGTCCTTCATCTAGACGCCATTACACTCTTATGTATCATGTCGGAAAGACCACCGACATACTTTTCAACCTTATCAGACTCTTCAGGGAACATCCTCCCGCACAACAAAGCCAATTCCTGAAAGTGTTGGGTATAACTCGCCAAGTCAGTACCCTTTACCTTCAGATCTTAAATCTCTATCTCTAATTTCTTGATCTTATTTCGAGGATAGTATTTGCCGGTCATCATTTTCATAAGTGTTTTCCAAGGCATATCGTAAGCGGCATCATGACCAACTGTCCTGACACGAGTGTTCTACAATGTTAAGGCAATTTCATGAAGAGTGCAAGTAGCAAACTTGACTTGGTTCTCGACTGCACAGTTACTGATATGGAAGACAAACTCTATTCTTTCAAACCATTGAGTTAGACCAACAACACCTCATTAGCCCTTTAAGTTCAGGGTGACATTTAAGATAGTCCACTGTATGTGCACTCACGAGTGGGGCGCACATGTCTAGCATCACCACGTTCCATAACCTTGGCTTCCATTCGTCATTGAGGTTATTGTTTTTCTTTGAATTACTTGCTCAGCCAAAAGCATCAGCCACACCTCGGTATACAATGCCCTGATAGCAGCATCATCATTAGGGTGGTGGCGGTGGAAGGTGGCGGGGTGGTTCTAAGCTCTAGGTACATTTCCTAGGCGGCATTTTCTCTTCAAAAATCATTAAGTAATAAAATGAATTTATTTTAGTTCTCTAACCGTGGCCTATAAGAGGAAATGTTGTAGGATGACATGTTAAAAGTCGTGACTCGGGGGATCGGGTTACTTGTAATGTTTTGAGGAATGTTCTAGTATTTATATAAATAACTCTTATATAAATAATTGTAAAATATACGTAATATAATATAAACACGTATAGCAATCATGAAAAGCATCTAGTATAACCAACTAATGCAACTCAATTGTGTATGTATGTCCCGTGAAAAACATTTGTATGATGCAATGTTGTGAAAACGGTTACAGTCCAGGTAAAAACATTTGACCTGGTTCTCTATAACCTTAGCTCTAGATACCAATCTGTAACACCCCCAAATTGGGTCGCAGCAGAATAGTGTCCGGGAGCGTTAACTTCATGAGTATGGGGGGGGGGCTATGGCACAAGCAATGGAGAGAACGCCTCTAAACGGTCGTAATAAAATAACTTGTAATTAAGACTCAAATGCATATCAAGTAAGCCAAGCATCTAATTCACCTGAGAAAAACATGCTTAAAAGTGTCAACATAAAGTTGGTGAGTTCATAGGTTTGTTTAAGTATAAATGTTGAACCAGAGATTTGCAATGTGTGTATGATAATATCAAGTTATCAACCCTTATAATAGTCACAAAAATATACGTATGAAAGTTGGACAGCGGTTGTTTAAAGTATGCATGATAATTGAAAATATCACAAAATGTTTCAAGTATGTATTGCCAAATGAGTGATTACGATTACTCTAAGTTCATAAAACCAAGGCTCAGACTTATATGCCATTTTATTCAAGGCACAGTAATTGTTCATGTTCATGTAAGTGTCGTTCTTGCTCCGACATGCTATAACGTTCGTTGGCTCGGTAATGTCGACACCAGTGATAGCTAATCACCCGAACGGGGTTGTTACACCCGAATAGATCTATTTTATAACATTCGCGTCTACCAACTTGTAGTTAACAGTTCAATCCGCTTAAGCTAATCCGTAATCATTTGAGTGAAAGTCAAGTATGTGTTTATGTCCAAAAATTAAACCAAGTATTGTATCTCATCATGAGATATGTAAATGAGTATGTAAATCAATTTGTAACGAGTTGTAAATGAACATGTAACGAGTTTGAATCGACCATGTAAATGAATTTGTAAACAAGCATGTTCTCACCCCAAAAATATATGTAAAACAAGTAAAACATGGGGCTATAAACTCACCTCAAAGTAGTAGCAAGATAATATCAAATAAGTAAAAACGTCACGTGAATGTCCGAATGCAACCTAAGTAATTATAGGTCGAATGAGTCTAATGTACTTAACGTAAATAACACATCACAAGTTATAATGTTACACCACCAAACTAATATTTTTTGTTAAAAACACTTGATTTAACGTTTTACTATTCGTATAATGTTATCGTATAAGTAGTTTCAATCGTCATGTAAAATGAGTAATTATAAGCTAAATCTCGTATAAAAAAATTATATAAGTGATTCTAAAAGTTTCGTATATTTTTTATAAAAAACTAAACCAACACTATTCATGTAAGGGAAATAGTGTCACAATAGAAAATATTGTGTAATCTTTCTAGTTTTAACTCCGTTTTATAGCGTTTTTATGTTCACGTTTAAGAAGATTATCAAATACTAAATTTATAACTTTTAGTCCTCTGATGAACAAGACTTTTACTGTTCATGCATATTTATAAAACTATTTTTATAAACTTAATCGTCGTAACCTCGTAAAAGTCCGTAGCTCCCTCCCACTTATCCATTTAATCCGTTTTTAGGTGATTCATTCGAGCACATCTTCGAAATAGCAAGTTTTATCTAAATAAAATATTTTCCAATAAGTTTCAGTAAGGGGGGGGGGGGGGGGGGGGGGGGGGGGGGGGGGGGGGGGGGGGGGGGGAGGGGGGGGGGGGGGGGGTGGGGGGGGGGGGGGGGGGGGGGGGGGGGGGGGGGGGGGGGGGGGGGGGGGGGGGGGGGGGGGGGGGGGGGGGGGGGGGGGGGGGGGGGGGGGGGAAAAAAAAAAAAGGGGGGGGGGTGGGGGGGGGGGGGGGGGGGGGGGGGGGGGGGGGGGGGGGGGGGGGGGGGGGGGGGATGGGGGGGGGGGGGGGGGGGGGGGGGGGGGGGGGGGGGGGGGGGGGGGGGGGGGGGGGGGGGGGGGGGGGGGGGGGGTAAAAAGGGGGGGGGGGGGGGGGGGGGGGGGGGGGGGGGGGGGGGGGGGGGGGGGGGGGGGGGGGGGGGGGGGGGGGGGGGGGGGGGGGGGGGGGGGGGGGGGGGGGGGGGGGGGGGGGGGGGGGTGGGGGGGGGGGGGGGGGGGGGGGGGGGGGGGGGGGGGGGGGGGGGGGGGGGGGGGGGGGGGGGGGGGGGGGGGGGGGGGGGGGGGGGGGGTATTTTAAAATTAATGGGGGGGGGGGGGGGGGGGGGGGGGGTTAATATCTTATTTTAATATATTTAATTTATAAAAAATTTTTATTGTATTATTTGAAAATGGCGTAGCTTCTTCATTATAATACGGATTTTCGAGTTCTTTATATGCTTACGATCCTCATGACATGTAGTATTTTAATAAAACATAAAATGAATGTTTTATTTTTTGAATTCAAACAGAATGTTTTGAGTTTTTACTTAAAAAGTGTTTAAACTTATTTTTATAAACTTTTTGGCATAAATATATTACTACAAGTCCTCTACCATATTTTATACCACAAATATCATATATTTTAAGGCCTCTAGCCCATCATTTGTCCAAGTAATATGTTCACGATAATCTCTCTCTATATATATATAACTTTGTTTTTAAACTTTCAACAATAAAATTATCCATGATCTTTATAAGTTAAACCATACTTATAATAATGTGTTCTTTGTATTTTAAGCATCACTTTGCTACAAAAATACATAGATTCGTGTAGTATATATCTATTTCATTTGTAATCTCATGTAACAAAACCTAGGTGGTGGTTAACAAGATAACTAGTATGTATAACATGTAAGTAAAGTATTGACAAGATTGAGTTTAGAAGACCTTAATAGAATGCAAGATGGTGAAGAACACAAGATCAAGACTCCAAATACCAACCTAAATTCAAAACCCTAAGTGAAAGAAACCCTAATCTTTCTTGTTTAAACCTTTGCTAGAAATATAGTCCAAGCTTCCAAGATCAAACTCTTAAGAATACTAGAACCCTTGTGTGATTGCTAAAATAAAAACTTATGAATTGTTCTTGGTGTTTATGTTGAGCCGTGTATGGCTAGAGAGAAAAAAGAGAAGTGCTTGTGTTTTGCTAGAAAATATGAATGTGTATGTATAAATGAATATAAGTATAACCCTCATATATATACACAATGTAGTCAAAGTAACTATTAGCAAGTCCAAGTCCAAGTGAGCTAGGGGGATGGTTACAAGGAGAGCAAAACAAGGGATGTGTTGGTCAAGATCACTAGTCCTCCATGTGTACATGTTTTGGATAAAAAGTCTTAAGCTAGATATTTTGGGTTCTTATTGTTTCTTAGATGCGTTTTTAGGGTATATAGGCAAGAGTTTATGAAATTTTTGGGTATTGGGTACAATAATGGGTATTTGTTGAGGTATAAATATGTATAGATGCTTCCGGGTATGCCTAAACGTATTTTATTGCGAAACGTAAACGTTTTACGTAACCAATAAAAATAAAATAAAATAAAGTTGATTATTATTTTTGTAAAAATAAAATAATGCTTGCTTGATGTAAACTTTTATTTGTTGGATGCCCGTTTACGTTGATTGTTGATTTTAAGTTTACGCGATTTAACTAAACGATGAATATTTAAAGTAAATGCGTAAAACTCTAAAAATAAATAATGGGAAATATTGAGTCGTAAAATGACCTAAAAATACGGAATGTTACACAATAAACCAGATGGCTTCTGATAATCGTCCCTCATCCTTAAACACGTCAAGCACTTGCTAATACCGGTGGCGATGCTTGCTTCCATGTCGGGCCATGGGTACAACTACTTAAGATTACGATATATCTTATCCGATCTAGGGTGGATGGAATAGTTAGACTTTTGTGTAACCCATGTATGATAAATTTTCTTAAGTCTCTACAGTGTGTAACCAATTCCTGCTCCTAAAGCAGAGAGTTCTATCGAGGAAACGATCCCCAAAAACCTTGTCTGTATCATGAATGTGTTCCTCATCCTTAACGTTCTCTTTCTTGAGAGGTTCTACTTGTGCCTCATGAATTCGTGGTGGTAGGTATGAATTACTGGTCATCGCTAAGGCTCTCACCCTGAGAGGCTTAGCTCGTTCCTTTCTGCTTAGAGCATCTGCTGCAGCGTTTGCTTTTCTAGGGTGATATCGAATGTTACATTCGCAATCCCTGAGCAATTTTAACAATCTACGTGGTCTCATTTTCAATTCATTTTGATCTAGAATGTGTTGTAAGCTCTCATGGTTTGTAAACATGGTGCGCTTCATGCCATACAGGTAGTGTTCCCAAATCTTGAGAGTACGCACAATTTCTCCTAATTCTAGGTCATGCGTCGTGTAGTTCCTCTCATGAACTTTCAGTTGTCGAGAGGCGTAAGCTATCACCTTCTCCTTCTATAACAACCAGCAAATTTTCATCAATGTAAATATCCATCTATTAAGTTAGATGATGTACAATCTATCAATTATATATGAACTCACCTTTTTCAGGGAAATTTTTCGCTTTATTACATTACTTACTTTGCCAATATCTCGATGTACAACATTTCTTGCATAACTAAAGTTAACGGGCTCAGGCAACCTACATATGGCAATCCTATATTCATATATGTCAAGCAATCATCATAATTGATGGTAGTTTTCAATACACTATAAAATATATAATATAATACCACAAGAGCAATTAAGAACTTTCCTAAAGTCTCCCTTAAGAAAAGCTCACTCTAAAAGATAATATAATATATAAAACGTATATTTAACCGGAAAATAGCACCCGTTTCATTTCCCCAACGACTTGTGAATTCACTTTACATGCTAAGCATAACAAATAAAGATCACCGTAAGTACGTGCTAAGTTCTAAGAACTTACTTATAATTTACAACATGTGAATTCTCTTCCCGACACATATCATATATTTAAGTGTGTGTGCTCAAATTAATTTAAACCATTAAATCCACATATTATTAATAGTATGAAATCCGACCAAGCTTTACACAAGGGACCGTTTTGGGCAAATAATTTAATCGCTTAGGTTAGATCACAACTCAAAGCAAACAAAACCTCCTTAGCTAAGACATCGTTAGTACACTTATCCCATGAATGACTTTCTCCGTATCAACCCACCGTCTACGTGTAAGTTGCTAAGGCTTTTGACACCCCATCCGGAGAATAATAATCGAAACGCATGAACTTTTGATGAAAAAGCCTTGTAGACTTTTGCAAACCTTAGTTCAAAAGAATACCTTGGTTTTAGAAAAGGAAACTTTTACTATTTATTTTCTAACTTGCAACATTATTATTATTATTTACATTATTAGGCTAGGAACTGGTATCACTTTTCTTTCGACGACACACGGCCACGCCTCCGACAAGGAGCTCATGTACTTATTATGATACCAACCCCTAAATATACATCCTCCACCTTTCTTCATCGATTCACATCGGAGCGAAACCGACAAATGCCCATGTACTTTATTGCGAGGAGTTTGTATATTAATATAGAACACTAAGGATTTATAACTTGCATCTTTTTATTCACCACTATAATTTTTTTAGAGTAAAACTTACTAATAACACATTATCTTTGCAAATAGAAAATTTTCATTTTAAAGAAAACCAAGTATAAACTTGACTAAATCTTAATTACCAACATGTTGACTTCATTATCGATAAAGCTTTTTCACTAAATATGTTGATTCGACTTTTAAGAGTAAAACATCTAATTTGTAAAAATTAAAGAGAACACTATAATTAAACATTTTTTTTTTTTTTAAGAACATTCGGGGAAGAAACCACAGTTATTCTTATAAGCCTTTAAGTTTTCCAAAATAAACTTTGTTTAGCATCCAATTCGTAATCAAACTATCAGCTCTATTCTTGCAATTAAAACCACTAAAAAAAGAAATTCGCAAATACTTAGCCTAAATAAAATCCACCGCATATTTAAAATCTACTTGAGATAGCACAAGTCTTCATTTACTAATATCAATCTAGAAGTATAAAGTCTAACATGGAGACTAGCACAAATCTATCATCATTAATTGTTTAAGGGAAAAAACTAGAAACTCTACACTTTCTATGCTGGTCAAAAATTAACTTCTTATTCTCACCAACGAAAACCTACATTCAGTCTTTATCACTTTATTTTAATTTTTCCTTTTTTCAACTACTAATATTTTTATTTTTTATTTTTTCTACAAATTAAGATCATAAAATTTTAAATTTTTTGCTATTTTTGTGGAAAACGGTACCGTTGAGAACAAAACAATAAGACAGTAACATCAAATCGATAGAATTCCCTCCCCCAACTAAAAACGAAACATTGTCCTCAATGTTTACAGGTCGGTTCTACGAAAATCTAAGCCGTTTATGAATTATGCAAAGATAAACGTGAATCGATAATGATGAAAGGATATCAGATCTCCCCAAACTAATTTCACACAAAGGATGAGAAGCTCAAGTGAAACGGGATACAACATCGGACACGAGAGTCTTCAGAAATTGTTGGGTCAATCCCTACAAAATCACAGACAAACAACAACACAATAACGGAAAAGGCCACCTCAACCACATCACAACATATTAGTAGAAAATAGAAGAAAGAAATGAAAGCATGGGGTGAACTCCCACGAAGCGGCTTGTTTTTGGTCACCGAGTCGCAAGCTTGACTCGATCCCTGAATTAATTCGTCCTTAGGGAGAGCAATACTTAGAACAAGAAACTTCCATTGAAACTGCCACCGGCTTATGAAACGTGACGATGTCGGGGTCAAAAACAAAAGTCTCACTCCTAAAGGAGAAAATCAAAGGTGATTCCTCGGGATAAGTGAAATGTGGAAGAAAAATCCAAATGATAAATGTGAAGGAATCGACATCTTCAACATTTAGAGGTAACGTCTTCTTGCTTTTGTAGAAATCTTCATTAGCACAACATTCTCCATACAAATTAGGCTCAAATTAAACATTCATCTGGTGTTTTGGCTGAGGCAGAAGAAACACGGTTCTTTGAAAACTAAAAGAGTCCAGAGGAAATAGTCTCTTTAAATTCTCTCCAGTGTTACAAGATTTTTATCCATGAATGACATGATAAACTATATACCTGGTCTGAATACATTGTCCTCGTTTCCGAATAATTCAAGGTAATACTAGTCTACAACTCCGCATGTGAAAGGCGAGTCGTAATCGTAACAAAGGAGGTGGTAAAATACTTGATCAGAGGAACAAAATGTACCGGTTAAGTCCTTTTTAAATCCTTTGGTTTGAAAAATGATCAATAAATCAATTGGATTATCAAAAGTGAAATCTTAATTGGCATGACAATGTTATGATTGGAACATCACTTGAAACTTTGTCTTCTTATCTTGATTTCTCAACTTCTTGAGGTCCGAGAAAGAGGTTTTGGTTTTTTATGAAGTAATGCCAAGAGACAAATTACTTTTCCTATTCGAATTTTCTTTTCATCATTTTCCATACAAATCGGAACCCACGAGAAAAACATTGACTTTTCCATGACTGACACCTCTCTTCGGTTGAAGTAGGGGAAGTAGGATTGCAACTAGAAACTCAATGTGGGAGGGAGGGTAAGATCAATTCCCGGTGGAATCGAATCTCTTTCAAGATAAGCTTCAAATTCACTTTCTTTCGGTGAAGTAAGTGTAAAGGAAAAAGAAGACTTAATCTTATCATCCTTATCGTTTTCTTCAAAAAGAGTATTCACGTTGCTAGATTTAAAGTTATCATCGAATTCGAAAAGAGGATTTGAGTAAACTTGAAAATTTTCTTCATGCAAAGCCTTCTTAAGAGTCGATTCATCATTACCCGGCGGTAACGAATCAAGAGGAGCAAGTTCATCGGCGAACTTCTCAAAATTATCACTAGTCTTCATCGGAGAAGAACTAGGAGGAAGAATATTAGTGGTACTGCCACTAAACGGATCGGCTTTTGAAAAATCGATGACAGAAATGGCGTGAACAAAATTCTTATCCTTGTTTTTCTCAGATTTATCGGGAAACACAAAAAAAAAAAAAAACCACAAAAAAAAAAAAAACCAAAACAAAAAAAAACATAGTAAACAAGTGTTCTTCTTTCCTACTCTTAAAGTCAAAGTTTCATCGTACAAATCAATGAGGAGCATTGCGGTGGCGAAGGAATGGCCTTCCTAGAATAATGGTCACTCACGGTCGGGTTATCAAAATTAACCACCACAAAATTCCGCAAGAAAATAAAACCATCAACTCTAACTACAACATCCTCGCTATTCCCATTGGTGAGTAAATTGAATGCAATGGCAAGCTCCGAGTGTCATTTGAGTAGGAGTCCAATGCCAAGCCCAAGTTGCTTGTAGATAGAATGAGGTAAAAGATTTATGCTAGCTCCGGAATCGGCTAAAGCACTAGTCCTATCGAGTTCTTGTAAAGCACATGGGATAAGAAATTTTCCCGGATCTTCGAGCTTCTCGGGAACTTTGTTCATGATGATGGCGGAACATTCAGCATTCACAGTTGTGATGGCGATCTCCTCGAGCTTCTCTTTGTTCCTTAGCAACGAGCTTAACCATTTGTTGAACTTTGGCATTTCGACAAGAGCATCTTTCAATCCAATCTCTAAACGGAGTTGTTTGAACATCTTCAAGAACCGGCTATGTTGAGCACTTGGTTTATCGTTCTCTCTAACTTTCATCCTCTCGGGGTATGGAAGTTTAGATGGAATAGGTCTTGGAGAATTAAGATCTTGAATTTCAACATTAACGGTTTTCTTTGCTTTTGGTTTTGGGATTTCCATGAAAATGGATTCTTCTTCCTCCGGAGGTGGGACATGTGCGGTATTTTCCAAATTTGGATTTTGCACTTTTTCCGTTGACGTCTCCGGGTTTTGTTCGGGTTCTTTTTGAGGATTTGAAACAACGGGAGTAGGAACAAGAGGAGTCGAAGGTCCTTCCAAAGTCTTACCGCTCCTTGTGGTGATAGCATTAATTTGCTGACGAGGGTTAGTTACGGTTTGACTTGGAAGAGTACCCGAATTCGAAGTAGAGGCGGAATTTTTGAAATTATCACAAAGACTTGTCAACAAACTCGTAACATTAGCCATTTGATTCTGCAAATTTTGACCTTGATTTTGAACATTCTTCAACACCGCATCGTTTGCCTTGACGTAGTTTTCAAAATCCGTTTTCGAAACACCTTGGATTTGGGGAGTAGGAGCTTGATAAACTGGTGGCTGATTCATTGGTGGTTGAAAAACTTGACCTTGATTGTTTTGATGGTTTTGATTGAAATTGTTTCCACGGTTTTGATTCGAATTGAAATTGTTTCCTTGATATCGGCTTTGGTTTCCTTGGTTGTTTTGAACATTAAAACAGGGTGGTCTTATTTGGTTTGCCAAATTAGGAGGATTCCTTTGAACAAAATTGCTAACGGCGGCGGTTTGTTAGAATTGATGAATGTTATCATGAAAAATGGGAAATTCATTCCTTGTTAATGGATAATTGTTGAAATTATGGTTTGCACCACACGTAACACAAACTTCCTCGACTACTTTGACGGTAGTAGGAATCGTAACATTCTTTTCACTAATCATTTTTTCTAATCGGCTCATTCGAATATCCATCTTATCTTCAAGAGAAGCGGCGAGTTGTTGAAATTCAAAAGAATTATAAGGTGTAGAAGTAGAAAGAGGAGCATTCGCACTCACTCTTGGTTCAATTGCATGACTTCTTGAATAACGAACCTTGGATTTACTCTCAATAATGGCTAAACCATCACGAGGCATCTTATCTAGAAAATTTCCAAGAAACTAGATCATCCCACGTACCAAGTTGATGTAATTCCAAGAAACCATGATGAGGACATTGACGAAGAAGTCCTTTGAAACGTTCCTATGCTTCGTTGAAAGTTTCATTTGGGTTTTGAAAGAAAGTAGTGATTTCATTTCGAAGGTAAGTTGTTTTCGAAGGTGGAAAGAATTGGTTTATGAATTTTGAAACAAGATCATCCCACGTTAGAATTGATCTAGGAGGTTCCTTATCTAACCAATCTCGGGCTTCACCGTCTAGAGAGAAAGGAAAAAGCAAAAGCTTAATCGAAGTGTTCGGAACTTCGGGATGTCTAAACGTTGAAGTGACTTTGTTGAAAAATCGAAGATGATTATGAGGGTCTTGTCTACCCGTGAACTTATTACTTTGCACAAGATTAATCAAAGGTTGTTTAAGCTCAAAATTGTTTGCATTAATCGGTGGAACAACAATTGCATCTTCGTATCCCTCGATGGGAGCTTGTAGCATTTGAGCCATGGTACGATTGTCGGCCATTGGAAACTCGGGTTCCTCAACAATAACCGTTGTTAATTGTTGTTGTCGACGATTTCGATTACGAGCTTGAGATCGAGTGCGCATGCACTAAAAATAAAGAAATTAAAAAGCAAACAAAAATTACACTAATTTTTTTTAGCAATCTATTTTAAACGGATACACGGAAGACAACTTAAAACCAAATAATCAACTTACTTCACGGTAACTCTCAAAAATTGCTTTTCAAGGTGAGCCGTACTTCGTAAGTGACACAAATGGCAAGTTTTTAAATCTTTGGTTCGATTTGGGAACTTTTCAAGTTCACCGGAACTTATTTATGATAATACCTCAATTGAAGGTATTATATGTTGGTGTTCTTTTACCAACTTTGTGTATTTTATTTATTTTTTTAAAAGGACAATTTTTTTATATTTTTGATTTTTTTTATGTTTTTATGATAATTATACTAAAAAGAAAAAGAAAATATTTTTTACTTTTTATATTTTTTTATTATTTTTTTTTGGATTTTTGAAATATTTAACAAAAATGAAACTTTCGAGGACGAAAGGATCTTCAAACCAAATCAACAAACGTAAAACGAAGGAATCTTTAACACAAGTCCCCGGCAGCGGCGCCAAAAACTGATTGATAGTTTTAATACACTATAAAATATATATACTAATATAACCTTAAGAGCAATTAAGAAAATTCCCTAAGGAAAATTCACTCTTAAAAGATATAGTGAGAGTAAGTGAATATATATGACGAGTGGACGTATATTTAACCGGAAGAATGAATCACCCGGTTCGTTGTATCCCCAAGCGAGCTGATGAGCAGGGAGTGTGGAAATGCGAGGGGGGGGGGGGGGGAGCGGGGTGTTAAACTCGTGTCATTATGATGAGTATGGGAGGAAGCAAATGACGTATTATGATGTGTGATGCGAGAACACAGAGCCAAATAAAGAAGCAACAATTGAAGAAGATAGATCATGGGGAAAGAAGCGGCTAGGATTGAAACATTTAAAAGATATAGAAACGCTGAAGGGCGAGGAAAGTAGCAACCGCGACAGATGAAGTCGAGCGTTTACGGGAAAGTGTGAAAGGTCCTGAAGAAATGCAAACTAAATTCCTAAACCTAGAATAGGACAAAAGAAAATTTTAAGAAAAAGAAAAATATTTTTTTGATTATTTTTGAATTTTTTATGAATTAAAAACTAATTAAATCCTAAAAAATAAAATATAGCAAGTAATTGAAATTATATTTTTCCTAGATAAAACAAATAAAAAGAAAATTTTAGAAAAAAGAATCATTGTTTTTGGCTTTTTAGATTTTAAGATATGAATTTTCCTAAAGATTTTAATAACTAATTAAAAGCTTAGAAAAGCTTAAAAATAATAAAATATAAGTCCTAGATTTTTTTTTTATAAAAATTATACTAAAAAATAAAATGTTCAGAAATTTAATTAAAAATAAAAGCCTAATTTTTACTTTTTTTTAGGGGGGGTGGGGGGTAACTTTAATTAAACTAATTAAAATTTTAACCTAATTATTAATTAAAATAGAAACTTTAACTAACTATACTAATAAAGGACTAACTATGCAAGTCCTTAAAGGACTAACAGTGCAAAACAAAGGACTAACGGAGAAAACAATTAAAACTTAAAAGTTACAAAAACTACCCTGAGGCCCAACCCGATTACACCCTAAGTCCCTTTAAGCCTAAAAATAAGATGAACTAAAAAGTGCTTTTTAGGAAAAACTCAAAAGAGCAAAGTTTGAGATTAAGATGGGGAGAACAACTTTAACAAAAGCACTATGGGCTGAAACCCACTAATAAGCTCTAAAAGAGCTGATCCATCAGCTGTCCTCAGTAAGGAGGGTTTTCCCTTGATTTTACTAAAAAAACTTTGTAAAAAGCTTAAAATAAGCTCAAATTTGAAACCAGAAGAAGCTTAGTAAAGCTTATGATGTGCATGAGCTTAATATTAAAGGAGAAAAGAGCTGGAGATACATTTAAGCAACTAAAAATGATGATAAAATAAGCAAACTCAGACAATAAGCAAAAATGCATAAAATTCAGTTAAGCCAAATTGCATAATAAGCTAAACTAGATTATGAGCTTATAAAACTACTTATTATCTATCTATTTAAACTATAAAATCAATAATTTTAAGCTAAAATCACAAATTAGAAAACCTGAACTTTACTTAACTACTGTTTTTAGCTTTTTAATGACTTTTAAAGGCTAATTTAAGCTAACTAAATAAAATGGAAATTGAATTTAAGCTAAAACCTAACTTAAGCAATATGAAAACTAACTTATACCTAAATCTAAGCCCCTAAATCCTATAATGACAAGCCTAAATTTAAGCTTAAAATCAGCAGTACCTTCACTTGAAGGTGCTGCTGATGCACTTGGCAACCCACAAATGCCAAAGTGCAGGCAAACTTATGGACAAAGCTACCTTAAACACACTCAATTGAATGTGTTAAAACTAAATTAGAGCACTCACAAAGCCTAGATGACCTAGAACAAGAATAAGCAAACCTAACTTAATTTAAGAAGTGCCCTGGTGCAGGAAGAAGGAAAATAGGCCATAAATTCATTTAAACTTCAAACTAACTATTGAAAACTTTTTAAAACTTGTTATTTGATAAAAACTCAGCTGTTTGAAAACCATTTACCAACTAGTATTGACTTTTGATGGTCAAAAGGGCTTATGCCAAACACCCCTTAACTGAAATGACAGATTTGCAAAAAGCTTTTAAATGAAGACTAATGATTAGATCTTGATAACCAGTTAACTATAAGCTTATAACAAACTTAATAAACATAATCTAACAACTTGAATAAGCAAATTCCTAGATCTATACTTAATTAACTAATATTTTTGGTTTTTTTATGGATTAATAATGACAGAAATGAAAACTTAAGATTTTTAACTACCTAATCAAAAACAGATGATCTAACTAATCTAATAAGCAATATTAAAGATATTTAAGCACAAATAAGCAACTATTATAAGCAATTAAGCAGATTTAAGCATAGAAAGTAAATAGACAATTATTGAAAGCAAAAACTTTAGGAAATTAAAGAGAAACTTACAAAGCCTCTAGCTAAACAAGAGGAACCAATTAAGGCAGCTACAAGCTCCCTAGCTTAATAATAAGCTAGGGTAATAGTCCATGAGATCTCATCCATTTCTAGATCTCCTTCCAAAAGCTCACAATTCCAAAAGCTAAGGTAATTAGTCATTTTAAGCTGATTATATGTTTAGATATGATTAAGGCTGGATTAAGTAAGCTCAATTTCAGCTTATAGACTGAAAGAGCTGAATGTGAGCTTATTAGAGCTTATTAAGACAATATTGAGCTTATGAGTAAAGATTTAGAATAATGAAGACAAACACTAATCTTATATTGCATGAAAAACTACTGTCAATCACCTTATATAAAAGAGAGTTACATGATTTAAAGGAAAATTACAATAAGCAAAGCTTAAGCTATCTAAATGACTAAAAAACTAGAAAAAGGAAAATTAAAAAGTGTAAGATAAAAAAAAGTAGTATATTGTGTGTGTGTGAGCTGAGGGCTTATTTATAGACTCTGAAGAAGCTTCTAGGTCTCCTGAATCCATCTCCAAGCCTTCAATCCGCACCCTTGATTCTTCTTTCATCTTTGATCTCTATTTTGAGCCGTTAGATCATTGAGTGTCCTCACACGGATTGCCAAGCTGGCAATCCATGTGAGGCTCACTTGTGCTTCTTCTCTGAGTATAAATAGTACAAAACCCACATTCCATGTGTGCTTTTCCATTGATGACGTGGCTATGTGCTTGAGTGAGGTGCTTAGATCTCTTGATTTTACTAATCTCTCCCTACCATCTTGTTTAGGAGCTCATGAATAGACTTCCGTACCCTTTGATTTTAATTTGCCCCTTGATTTACCCTGGTAAATCCCTGGAAGGGACGATGAATAGTAACTTGGGTTTGGTGCCAAGTTTATAACTAAAAACAAGTTAATCCAGTTGTATCTTTGGGAGATTTGCATAAATGGCCCTTGTGTTGTTTTATAAATTGTGTAGTCTAAAGACTTTTGTAAATGGCAATTTCAGTCCTTGTGGTTTATAGAAAAGGGTAAATGGAGTAGTGTAATGGGCTAAGTAATGGGCTTTGGATCCGGGTAGTAATTTATAAGGGGTTTTGGGCCCATTAAGGCCCAAGGACTATTTTTGGACTTTTCTAAAAGTTGAGGGGTTATTTTGAAACATTTTGGGTCTTGTTGACTTTTGTTGACCAAGATTGACTGAAGTTGACTGTAGATTTGACTTTTTCTGGCTTTGGCTTCGGCTTTTGTTCACTCTTCTGTACTCTGTGTCCGGTTTGACTTGTTTTTTGAATGGTTTTCTTATGATTTCTGATATATCCGTACCTGCACACACAAAACACAAATACAAGCATATTTTTGCCATTTTTGGTCTGTTTTGGGTTTATTTGGGCTTTTTTAAGCATAAATGGATATGTGTATTTTACACTTATCAATACACATACACATTTCATTTCTTAAGGTGAAAACAACTCATTCTCTCCCTTTGTGCTCCTCCCACCCATAGCTCACACTAAAAACCCTAAATAATCCATACCAAAATTATTTACAACACATACAAGTGTTCCTACAACATATCTAAGATATCCTAAGGTGTTTAGAAGGTTTGGTTTGGAGTTTACAAGTGTTAAAGCAAGAAGGTTCAATATTAGGGTTTTCTTTAGTTTAGGGTTTTTAAGGTGTTGAAAGCTAGGGTTTGTTTGCTAAACAAGGGTTTAGGCATTGTTTTTCATCACCATACATCATACTAAGGTTACCTAAAAATCTTTATCTCTTTACATTTGTGATTTTATGCATATATGATTTTTGTATAGCAATCACCATCTAAGAAACTTATTTACTTGTAAAATGGATTTTTACTTGTGATCATGGTTTGTTAAACTTTGTCATGTGATATATTGATGTTATGATCATGTTATAAATCAAGTATATACTGTTTTTTTTGGTTTGGGGGGGGTTTGTTTTTAATTGATTTGGGGGGGGTTACTATATGAGTGTTGGTGAAATTAATTATATAAAGTATATATAAGTAAATGGTATGAAAAGTTACTTGTTAAGAACAAATGAGCATGTAGACTTATGGATCTTGTGATTCTTGGACATATTGTGGACTTGTACACTAGAGGACTATAAAAATATACAAGGTTGTGTATTGATCACATTAGAGGACTTGTAACAAGGTGACTAAACTAAAAAGTTACAAAAACAAGTTTAAAACACATTTTAACAAAAACCTCAAATGTTTCTGTTTTAATTCGAAAAATAACCTATTGATTTTATATTTTTATAAAATACTACATCTCATGAGGATTCCAAATATGTAAGAAACTCGAAAAACCAATTTATAACGAAGGAGATACGTAATTTACAAGTTATACGATAATAAACGCGTTTATAAAAGAAATTTTATAAAAACTTATTACAAACCACTTCTGATATAAATGAATGATTATTTTTCTCAGATAGTACATATTTTTAGGATTCCAAAACAATAAGAATCATAATTTTTTGATCAATAACGAAGGAGTTATGGATTTTTCCGCGTTTACGATAATTAAAGTTTATAAAAATAATTTTATAAACTATGAACAGTAAAAATCACTATTCATCTCAGATACATTTTGGAAAATACATTAATTAGATAAAACTTTTAATTACGAAGACGTGCTCGAAAGAATCACTAAAACCGAAGTTAAAATATGAAAATGTAATATTTTGATAACTCGTCTTAATACGAAAGCATGGACATAAGAAACGTACGACACAGACTTAAAACGATAAAGTTACGTCATTTTTACTAAAGAGATATTTATAAACGTTTTTACTTTATAAATATGATTTCACAAATACAATTAGATGGTGATGTAGCTATATAGAATTATATAGACGGTAATTAGTTATTCAAAAGTGCTTATACTTATACGACTATATTTAATTAGGTTTGCATTCGTATTATTGTGACTCATTTTACCCTGTTATACTTTGATTTTCATTCACCTCGAGGTAGTTTATATCCCCACATTTTACATTTATAATGATTTACAAGTTTTGGGGTGAGAACCATATGCATGTTTTACAATTGGACGCAAGTGGACATTTCTCATTACGATTATGTGTTTTGCCTAATAAATCGATGGACCCTGCTAAGGAGCCCATATCATGAACTATGTCAATTAACTTGTTGTGAGCGCAGAATGTTATAAATTAGATCTATATCAGAATTGGACATCCCTTTCGGGGTGAGTCATAGCTTGGTGTGCCGGTATGCAGACACAGACGTATACCATTTGAATTGGGAAAGCTGTTTAGAACATCATCACAGGAAATGTTGGCAATTGATATTGCAATTCATACATTTCAAGCTTCAGTTTCATGAGCTTAGGGAAACGTAATCACATTTTATAATGTTTGCATCTGTATGCAAATTATCAAGGGAAATCTAGCGGTCCTACATTATACAATTTACACAAACTTATGAATTCACTAACATTATTGTTGACGTATAAGCAATGTTTTCTTCAGGAGATCAAAGAGGTGCAAGACCAAGTGGGGGGGGGGGATAACATTGGTGGTTGTTATTTTGGAATTCATGAGCCATAAAAGATTGGTTGCATTACATTTAGGGATATAAATATCTGTTATGACTAAAATCTTTGTATTTTGAACAATGACAAGTAAAGTTTCAGACGTTATGTAACAAAATTATGAAAAATCCAATGTATTTCAGTTTTAGAACGAACTTTTAAATGGTCAGTCTTAGATATATTCCTTGCAGCTATTGATCTATGAAGTGGAACCAACCCCCAGACCTATATTCCGCTGTGACCCAATTTGGGGGTGTTACAGATTGGTATCAAGAGCTAAGGTTATAGAGAACCAGGTCAAATGTTTTTGCTGGACTATAACCGTTTTCAAACATTGCATTCATACAAAGGGAATTTTACGGGGCATACATACACTAGTGTTGCATTAGTTGGTTAGACTAGATGCATTCATGATTGAGATACATTTATAAAATACTATGGTAATTACTATAGACATTCTTATATAATTATAATAATAAGCTACTTTTGATTTTCAGATATTGTCATGTCAGATTCGGAGGATTCCACAGTCACCTACACGGCGGTATCCAGTCCATTTGAGGGTTTGTCAGACATAGGATCTCCGGGAGTCGATGGACCACCCATGATGCCAGAGGATCCGTATGCATACGTGGTGGCCGCTTTTCAGGCCCCACCATCACCGGATTATGTGCCTGGCCCTAAGGAGCCAGAGCAGGCACCACTTTTACCAAAGTTTGTTCCTGAGCCTATATACCCAGAGTTTATGCCACCGGAGGATGAGGTGTTTCCCGCTGAGGAGCAGCCACTGCCTGTTACTGTCTCACCTACTATTGACTCACCATGATACATTTCAGACTCCAATCTAGAGGAGGATGAGGAGGATCCTGAGGAGAATCCTGTGGAGGATCCTGAGGAGGACCCCACTGATTATCCTGCTGACGGAGGAGATGATGATGATGATGACGATGATGATGATGATGATGTTGAGGAGGACGAGGATGAGGAGGAGGAGGAGCACCTAGCTTCGACCGACTCTGTCCCACCACCTGTACACTGTGTTACGGCTAGGATGTCTGTCCGAGCTCAGACACCCATATCACTTCCTTCAGATACAGAGGTTGCCAGACTTCTTGCTATACCTACTCCACCACCATCACCACTCTCTCTATTGTCATCACCACTACCCCCGATACTATCACCACTACCTCAGATACTATCACCACCACCTTAGATACTATCACCACCATTACCTGTATCATCTATACCACTACCTGCTAGCCCTACTTATCCGTTAGGATATAGAGCTGCTATGATCCGGCTAAGAGTCAAGACACCATCTACTTCCCATCCACTACCATTGAGTACCCCACCATCAGGGACACCACCACTCCTACCTATATCTTTACCTACTCCATCACCACCTTTACTTCTTCCCTCTTGTAGAGCAAGTGTTTCTGAGGTTACATTGCCGCCTCGAAAGAGGTTGTGTATTACTATATGTCCAAGATATGAGGTCGGTGAGAGTTCATCTGCTCCCACTGCTAGACCCACTGGAGTCTTTAGAGCAAACTATGGATTTGTTGGCACTTTAGATGATGAGATTAGGCGAGACCCAGAGAGAGATGTTGGTTATGGGATTACAGATACTTTTTTTGGGTAAAGGGTTTCCCCGGTAAATTGTATTACACCAAAAAATCATTAAAGTACAAATGTATAACACCTCGTTTTTTAGGTCATTGTACGACGTTATGTAATTCACAATTTATTTTTAGGGTTTTACCACGTTTTGCTCTTTAAAATAATAACTTTTGTTAAAAAAAAAAAAAAAGAAATTTAAGCTAAATCGCCGTAAACTAAAAATGATCAATTCAATGTAAACGGGCATTATACAATTAAATAATTACATCAAGCAAGAGTTATATGATTAATTGTAGAGGATAAATAATTATCATTGCATATTTTATTTTTATTGTTACGTTAAGTGTTTACGTTTTCGCGATAAATAACGCTTAGGCCCTCCCGGAAAGCACGTATAACTTATCTACTCTTCATCCAAATACCCAAAATTTATACCAATACTTAAAGTATATTTAAAACTTCAAGTATTTATCACATTTTACATATTTCATCAATGATAGAATATCAAATCAACTCAACCAATGTGAAAGTTATACATTTTATTAAGTTTGTATGGGTATGAAATATGATTTGGGTTAAGGAGGGATTGTGTACAATCCAACATATACTTAATATAATCAAGTATTCAATCTTAAAAGATCAAACATATCCTAACTTAATACACAAGCATGAATTTCGTGTACATATGACTAGTATGACAAGATGGACCAAGAAAACTTCACGAATATCCATACATGCATCTTAGCACCACTTGAACTCATGACTAGCCAACTTATCCAAGATAAGCTTCAACTTTCATTCCAAGCCTTTCCACCTCATACTTCCACAGACATTCAAATTATCTTCCTCAAAATCTACTATTAGTATATCATATACACACTGTATGTACATAAGAGGCCTCCCACTTCCTTTCCTTAGCAAAATAACAAGCAAACAATCTCTTTTCCTCCTCTCCTAGCCACGACTCAAATCCACCAACATACAAATACCATAGCTGATTTCTTCAACACCATATTAGTTTTTAAAAACATCATACGTTAAGGTATTCAAATAAAGTAGTTGAAGGGTTGGTTAAGATTTAAAGAGGCTTTGAACAGAAGATATCGCAAGATTAGGGTTTTTGGTTGAAATTAGGGTTTTCACCTAATATTTTCAAGCCAAGGTTGTTCACTCACACAGGGTGTTATTGTTATTTCTTTTCTCTACTTCAATCCACACAAGGTTGTATATAAAGCTTAATCATTTCATAACTAAGATTTTATGTGTTCATATGTTATATTTAGCTAAATCACCATTTAGGGTACTTTTGAATATGTAAAATGGATATTTACTTATGATTAATGTTATATGGACTTATTTACATGTCATATGAATGGTAATATCATGTTAAAAGGGATGTATAAGTGTTCTAACATGTTGGTTAAGTATGAACATGTTTATGAGCAAATTAGGGTTTCTAATGTTAACTTATGAGTTACAAGTGAAAATGGTAGTTAAACTTGTTATCTTGAACACACTTGAGCAAAGCATGATCTAATGGACTTTATATATGTAAAACATAAGATAGAAATGTTGTGAAGTAGTTGTAATAAGGTGTTGAAGCTTAATGGTACAAAAATCAAGCTTAAAACATGTTTTAATCACAACCTTTCAAACTTGCTGTTTTGATTCGAATTTGTTAACATCCATGTTAGGTTTTATAAAGATAGTACATCTCATAAGGATTCCAAAATGATAAGAAACTCAAAAATCGGATTTATAACGAAGAAGATACGCTAGTTACGAGTTTACGACGCTAAATACTTTATAAAACAAATTTTATAAAAGTTACTATTCATGCATAACTTATACTTTGTAAATTATCAAAAATATGATAAAAACTTCAATACTGAAACGTGTTCGAAAGACTCGCTAAAACACGGAGCTATAAACAATAAGATATGAGCAAAACCAGGTTTTAACTTTAATTAAGAATTATAAAAAAAATGATTATATAGCTGTTATGAACAGTAAAAACACTATTCATCACAGAATCTCAAAAACCTAAAAATATGATTTTATGATCACTCGTCTTAATACGAAAGCGTGGGCGTAAGAAACGCGAGAAACGGACTTAAAACGACAAAGTTATGTCATTTTTACTAAAGGCGTAATTATAAACGTTTTTACTTTATAATTACGATTTCACTTAAACGATTAGATGGTGATATAGCTATATAGAAATATATATGTTATTAGTTATCAAAGTGCTATATTACTAGGGAATTTCATAGAAGAGGCTTCTTTTCGTTAATGACGTATTGACTAGTTGTTGGATTTACGATTTTAAATGAGTCCAAACTCCACGGTACGTCATTTCATGACCTCTTAAAATATATAGCGCCGAAACGATAGTACGATGATAAATATTGTAGATTATATATGGTTGTTGTTAGACAACGTACTTGAATACTGATTCGACCTATATTAACTAGGTTGCATTCGGGCGTTAGCGTGACGCGTTTTTATTTGGGATATTTTATTATCAATTTACTCACTCAAGGTGAGTTCATAGCCCCATGTTTTACAATTATTAATTTACAAGTTTTTGGGGTGAGAAACATATGCATGTTTTACAAATTGGACGCAAGTGTACATTTTATCATGATTACGTGTTTGCCTAAGTAGCGATAACCCACTATGCCCATGAATCATGAACTGTCAATTACTGGAATGTGAGCGCGAATGATTATAGATAGATCTATTTGGGATTGACCTCCCCGTTCGGGTGACTAGCTATCACTGGAAACGAACGTATATCATGTCGGATTTTGGATGTTACGGGTTGAACATCATCACGGGCAATGTAGGCAATATTTATATATTGTATTCATTTATGTCGAGCTTCGGTGTCATGAGCTTAGGAAAACGTAATTACATTTTGTGATGTCTGCATCTGTTGCATTATCACGGGGAAAGTCTTGCGGTCCTGCATATACATTTACATAAACCTATGAAATTCACCAACTTTATGTTGACGTTTTAAATGCAATGTTTTTTAGGAGGTCATTAAGCACGAGGTGCGAAGGATACATTGGTGGTTATATTTTGAAGTCATGCATTAAAGATTTAGTCGCATTACATTTTGTATATCTGTTATGGGCTGGAAATCTTTGTAATAATAACAAGTAAACAAGTAAAGCTTCGGGCTTTTGTAACACATACTTTATTAAATCCAATGTATCAGTTTTAAATGACTTTTTGGTCGTTCTTATATTATCTTGTGTTATTGATCTGAGAAGTAACACGCCCCGGACCCTTATTCCGCTGTGACCCAATTTGGGGGTGTTACAACTACCACCATTACCATCATCACCACTACCACCACTACCAGTCTCACTATTCATACCACCACTAGTCGACCGTAGGGAGGACATTCTTGAGGCCGAGTTACCACCTCATAAGAGGTTATGTCTGACTGCTCCCATATCTAGGTATGAGGTGGGGGAGAGTTTGACTGCTGCTCCTAGACCTACTGGAGGTCATAGAGCAGACTATAGGTTAATCGGCACTATGGATGCCGAGATCAGATGTCAGAAAGCCGAGGAGGTCGGCTATAGAATTAGGGATGTTTGGGTAGACCCGACAGAGACTGTTGAGGAGGTAGCACCGACGACCCTCGAGGGAGTCAATGCTAAAGTGATCGAGCTCGTTGCGGTGCAGGAGCAGGACACTTAGGATATTTATGTTGTGATCGAGGATGGTCAGGACAGACAAACTCAGTTATTTCAGAGAGTTGATGGATTGGTCGAGGATGGACAGTTTTACTATGAGACGCACGACTGTTGGATCGGGAGGCCCACGTTTCCCGAGAGGCTTGGGCATATTCCGTTGGGTTGAGTTCGGCAGTTCACTATAAACTGCAAGCATATAGGACTCATACCCAGATGCAGGATTATCGTATTGCCTTACAGGAGTCACTAATGACGACATTGATTACACATGTTTCATCACTACAGGGATAGTTGTCAGCAACATTGGGACAAATTCAGGCACATCAGGCTAGAGATCAGACTTATGCAGATGATCACAAGGGCGCTGGTAGTTCTGCCTAGGATTACATTTTCATGTCATCTTCATAGCTATCATTATGTTAGCCGGCTAAGTATTATGGGTTTTATACACAGCTAGCATGGTAGTAGGATTTGTATTTTTCATTTCTTGTATCAGACAATCATGTATGTTTTCCTAGTTATATATGACGTGTTGTATTATGTTATGTCAATCTTAACTCTATTATGTGTTGTGATCCCAGTCATGTTATATAATCACTGTGTGATGTGATCTTGTTATATATATGTTGTACCCATGTCATGTTGTGATGTTTTTGAAAACTCACGTGTTTTATATTGTTGTGATTTAGAACAATATGCCACCAAGGAGATCCTCTGCTACTGCAAGGGCTGCTGCTGCGGCTGCTACCCCTATGACAGCTGCTGCTGTTGAACAGCTAATGGAAGCAAGAGTGTCTGCGGCACTTGCTAATCATGAAACTCTTCGAAATAGCACTAATGGCCAAGGAGACGGAAGCTACAATTTTGACACTGGAATTAGAGGAACTATACGTACTCCCCGTGAGTGTACGTACAAGGATTTTCTGAATTGCAAGACCCTTACTCTCAAGGGTACTAAATGAGTGGTTGTGCTGTCACAATGGTTCAAAAAGATGGAATCGATGTTCCATATCAGCAACTGTGCTGTGGAGAACCAAGTTAAGTTTGCTACATGCACTTTCCATACTCAAGATGTTGCTTATGCTATGGACTGGAAGGCACTAAAGAAGATGATAACAGTCAAATATTGCCCAAGGGGTGAAATCAAGAAGTTGGAAATTGAGCTTTAGAACCTAAAAGTAAAAGGTACTGATGTCACAAGTTATACTCTGCGTTTTCAAGAGCTTGCACTGATGTGTGGAAGGATGTTCCATGAGGAATCAAAAGAAGTTGAGAAATATGTTGGTGGGCTTCCTGATATGATTCGGGGAAATGTAATGTCATATCAACCCAAGACGATGGAGAAAGAAATTGAGTTTGCCAATGATCAGATGGATCAAAAAGTCCTCACTATTACTGAAAGGCAAGCTGAACAGAAGAGGAAGTTAGAGTTTAATGCTGGAAACAATTAGGGGCACCAACAACAAAACAAGAGACAGAACACTAGGAGGGCTTACACTGTTGGGCCTGGTGAAAAGAGGGAGTACATGGGATCATTGCCCTTGTGTACAAAATGCAACTATCACCATAAAGGTCCATGTGCTCCCAGGTGTAATAAGTGTAAAAAGATCGGCCATCTGGCTCATGACTGTAGGAGTTCTGGTCCCAATGGTAATAATAACAATCGTGGGAACTCCAGAACAACTCAGAATGCTGGCACTTGTTATGAGTGTGGTGTTCAGGGGCACTTTAAGAGAGACTGCCTAAAGCTGAAGAATGGAAATCGTAGTAATCAACCTGGGAATGCAATGCACCAGCCAAGGTTTATGTGGTGGGCAATGCGGGAACAAACCCAGACTCCAACGTCATTACGGGTACGTTCCTTCTAAACGACCGCTATGCTTCTATCTTATTTGATACTGGTGCCGATAGAAGTTTTATATCTACTACATTTAGTTCCCTAATTGATATCACACCAACTACATTAGACCATTATTATGATGTTGAACTAGCTGACGGGAAAATAATTGGGATAAACACTATCATCCGGGGTTGTACATTAAACTTATTAGACCATCCATTCAACATCAACTTAATGCCCGTAGAACTTGGTAGCTTCAACGTCATAATCGGTATGGACTGGTTGTCAAAGTACCACGCTCTCATTGATTGTGTCGAGAAGATCATTTGTATTCCCTGGGGAAATGAAACCTTAATTGTTCATGGTGACATAAGTAATTAGGGAAACGAGACTCGTTTGAACATCATTTCGTGCACCAAAACTCATAAATATTTGTTGAAAGGACATAATGTCTTTTTGGCACATGTTACTATGAAGGAGACTGAAGACAAGTCAGGGGAGAAGCGACTTGAGGACGTACCAATCGTTCGAGATTTTCCTAAAGTATTTCCTGAAGATTTGTTGGGTCTTCCACCGACTCGACAAGTGGAATTCCAAATCGATTTGATGCCGGGTGTTGTACCTGTAGCACGAGCACCCTATCGATTAGCTCCTTCCGAAATGAAAGAGTTGTCAGAGCAACTGCAAGAGCTATCTGACAAGGGCTTTATAAGACCCAGTTCCTCACCTTGGGGAGCTCCGGTCTTGTTTGTCAAAAAGAAAGACGGATCATTCCGGATGTGCATTGACTACCAGGAGTTCAATAAGCTGACGGTGAAGAATCGTTACCCTCTCCCAAGGATTGATGATTTGTTTGATCAACTACAAGGATCAAGTGTTTATTCGAAGATAGACTTACGATCGGGTTATCATCAGCTTCGAGTACGTGAAGAAGATAATTCGAAGACGGCATTTAGGACTCAGTATGGTCATTACGAGTTCCATGTGATGCCATTTGGTTTGACAAATGCGCCTGCAGTATTCATGGACCTCATGAACCGGGTGTGCAAACCATACTTGGATAAGTTTTTAATTGTCTTTATCGACGATATACTAATTAATTCAAAGAACAAGAAGGAACATGAAGAGCATCTTAAGGCAATTCTGGAATTTCTTAAGAAGGAGGAGTTGTACGCTAGATTCTCTAAATGTGAATTTTGGATTCCCAAGGTATAATTTCTCGGCCATGTGATTGATAGTCAAGGCATTTACGTGGATCCCGCCAAGATCGAATCCATAAAGGATTGGGCATCTCCTAAGACTCCAACAGAGATTCATCAATTTTTAGGTCTTACCAGTTACTACCAAAGATTCATTAAAGGATTTTCAAAAATCGCTAAGCCAATGACCAAACTCACTCAGAAGAAAGTCGCCTTTAAATGGGGTGACAAACAAGAAGCAGTTTTTCAAACATTAAAGCATAAGTTGTGTAGCGCACCCATCTTAGCTCTCACTCAAGGAGCTGAGAACTTTATTGTTTATTACAATGCGTCACATAAAGGATTGGGTGCGGTATTGATGCAAAATGAGAAGGTGATTGCTTATGCATCACGACAGCTGAAGATTCATGAGAAAAATTATACTACTCATGATTTGGAACTTGGTGCAGTGGTGTTTGCTCTAAAGATTTGGAGGCACTACTTGTATGGAACTAAGTGTATGGTGTTCATAGATCATAAGAGACTACAACACATACTTGACCAAAAGGAGTTGAATATGAGGCAACGTCGTTGGTTAGAGTTGCTCAGTGATTACGATTGTGAGATTCGTTATCACCCAGGGAAAGCAAATGTTGTTGTTGATGCTTTGAGCAGGAAAGAGCGAATTAAACCATTAAGAGTCCGAGCTTTAGTGATGATTATTGGTTTGGATCTTCCTAAACAAATTTTTTAATGCTCAGACCAAAGCACAGAAACCAAAGAATCTCAAGAACGAAGATGTAAGTGGTATGATCAGGAAGGATATACCGAAGGAAAAGTTGGAACCCCGCGTTGACGGAATGTTATGCTTAAACGGCAGGAGTTGGTTGCCATGTTATGGTGACTTGAGGACTGTGATTATGCACGACTCCCACAAATCAAAATACTCCATCTATCCGGGTTCTGACAAGATGTACCAAGACATGAAAAAGCTATATTGGTGGCCCAATATGAAGGCCGACATCGCCACCTATGTTAGCAAATGTTTGACGTATGCTAAAGTCAAAGCTGAACACCAAAGGCCATTGGGTTTGTTAGTACAACCCGAGATACCCCAATGGAAGTGGGATAATATCACTATGGATTTTGTCACAAAGCTTCCTAAGTCGTCGCAAGGATATGACACCATTCGGGTGATTGTTGACCGACTTACTAAGTCTGCAATCTTTACACCAATGAGAGAGACTGATTCCATGGAGAAATTGGCGAGAATGTACCTAAAGGTGGTAGTCATGAGGCATGGAATACCTGTCTCGATCATTTGTGATCGTGACCCTAGGTTCGCATCAAATTTCTGGAGGTCACTTCACAAGGCTTTATGTACTAACTTGGATATGAGTACTGCGTACCATTCGCAGACAAATAGGCAAAGCGAGAGAACTATCCAAACTCTAGAGGATATGCTACGTTCTTGTGTGATCGACTTTGGAAATGGTTGGGTTAGACATTTGCCACTGGTTGAATTTTCTTACAACAACAGTTACCATGCTAGCATCAAGGCTGTACCTTTCGAGACACTTTACGGTCGAAAGTGTCGTTTACCTGTTTGTTGGGCCGAGGTCAGGCAAGTTTAACTTACCGATACAAAAATGGTCCAAGAGACAACTGAGAAGGTCATTCAGATCAAACAAAGAATGCAAGCCGCTCGTGACTGACAAAAGAGTTGCGCCGACTTAAAGCGTAAGCCGATGGAGTTCCAAGTTGAGGATAAAGTTATGCTTAAAGTTTCACCTTGGAAAGGGTTCGTACGTTTTGGAAAACTGGGGAAGTTAAACCCTAGATATGTTGGACCTTTCAAGGTGCTAGAAAAGATTGGAACCGTTGCTTACAAGCTTGAGCTTCCTCAAGAGTTGAGCAGAGTTCACCATACATTTCATGTATCCAACCTGAAGAAATGTTATTCTGACAAACCATTAGCTGTTCCGTTGGAAGGACTCCATGTGGATGAAAAGCTCTGTTTTGTGGAAGAACCTGTAGAGATCATGGATCGAGAAGTCAAACAGTTGAAGCAATGACGTATCCCAATTGTTAAGGTTCGATGGAACTCAAAGAGAGGTCTTGAGTTCACATGGGAACGCGAAGACCAATTTCAAAAGAAGTATCCGCATCTCTTCACTAAACCCGTACCTTCATCAAGTGTTGCAACTTTAGCCTTAAGGAAAAGGCTCTTCTAACGGGTAGAGACTATAACATTTCACATTTTCAGGTCATTTCCCGACTCAATTATTTTCATTATTTATTTTTAGGGTTTTACGCGTCCGCTTTTAATTATTATCTTATAGTTAAATCGCGTAAACTAAAAATCATCATCCAACATAAACGGACACCAAACAAGTTAAAGTTTACATCAAGCAAGTGTTATATGATTACTAAGAATATAATTTATAACCTTTCATATTTTATTTTTATTGGTTACGTAAAACGCTTACGTTTCGCAATAAAATACATTTAGACATACCCGGGAAATACCTAGACTTATCTAGACTCAAACCAATACCCACTTTTATTCCCTAAACACAAAAATTGTACAATTTTTGTGTCATTAAGCCTATAGGGGCCGGTTATGATTAAAAGTAACACAAACATAAGGCAAACATTATATACTTTTAGTTATTAACTAACTTAAGTACATAGAAGCTCATATATCTAAACATTGTCTAATCATGTGTACCCTAACTCAAATCCTAGGCGTCCAATGGTGTGGGAAGGAGCAAAAATCACTTACATACCCTTACAACATGTACCCTTAACCCATAGCATACCATAGTTAGTTTAAGGATGAATGTTTAGTTAGTTTAAGGTTAAGGAAAACTTAAACACTAGCACACTTTGCCTTGTTTTTCTTTCATTTCACACGGCACAAGGACCATTGGGTAATACACACAAATCTTGGCTAAATCTTGTACAACATAGGATTAATTAAGGCAATGTACTTAACAAATCTTATACAAGATTTGTATCTTGTGTTTCCCTCTCTTTAGCCAACTCGTCACCCACACATACAACCTAACAAATCTTGCATAATCTTGTACATCACCAAATTCATTAATACTTGTACTTAAACAAGCTTAAACTTCCCTAAAAACCACCTAAGCATGTACTTAAACTACTACTCCTCTCTAGCAAAGGAGACATGGTTTTAGGAAGTGGTATAGAGATATTTTCTCTATAAATAGGAAGACTCACAACTAAGAGTGTTTACACACTCACACATTTAACAACACTCTAGCAAAAATTATCTTTGTCCTTGCTTTCGGGTCATACCACAGCCGAGACACAACTTGCACAAACACGACACCACAACTCACAAACAAAGGGTCTAAGGTATAGCCTAGTGATCTATAAGCTAGAGTTATACGTTTAAGGGTTTGAAAACAAGGAGGATTCGGGTTTAAGCTAGGACTTGGGCTATACCATTCGGGTTTATTACTACACCACACGACACTACCCTTCAAGAAGCTAGGACCCTTGTAAGTGTCTTAGCTTGTGTTCATACTTAAGTTTCATGTTTGCTTCATGTGTCATAAGGCACGGTTATTATGTGTTAACAAGCTAAACATGGGTCCAGCTAAACATAGGTTCGTGCCTAGCATGACACAACCATGTCCACATCTACTAAATATAACATATATAGTTTGTGTGTGGGTGAACAAAAGGCATAAGGCACGTAAACAAAGATCTTGTGTATAAGCATGAATGTTTAAACATGACATGCACATGTAAAATATTTAGCCGAGAGGTTTGATAACTCGTTTAGAAACGGAAACAGTTTCATGTCAGGTATCATAATACTTAACAACTCGTCTTGCTCAATAAAGGATGTGTACACTAAAGTATATGCGAATTAGAGTTGTTTGGGATATGTCGAAATAAGTTAGCAAGACCATAGCCGCGTCTTGTGTCCAACAAGAGCTCAAACAAACTCTAAAGAATTTGTTAACTCACTGATGGGTTGTATGATACGAGCTAAGTTAGAAGTTATTACTGTTAGGCTTAAGAGTTAGTACTGCTAGCAGAAGTTAGTACTGCTAGCAGAGTTAGTACTGCTAGCATATTGTTAATCAGTTTGCTAAGTATCATTGTAAGACTCGTATGGGACGAGTGTAGCTCCATCAAGTTTCTTAAACATAGGACAAGGATGCTTAACATGCTAAACAAGTTATAAAAGAAACCCTAACGCAACACTAGTGGGTTTAACGAGCCACTATCGGGTTCAATAGCCCAATGACGAGTGCTTATGCGGGCCAACAGCTTATTTATAAGCTAAGGCAAAACCTATGGGCTTATTGAATACCCTAAATGCTTATAGGCCTATGTTGGATAAGCCCACACCCTCAAAACCCTTACCGGATCCTTAATGGGCCTAAAAGCCCATTACTGTGGCTTATTGGCTTATGGGATAAGCTAATATGGTGAAACAGCTTATCTAAGTTTGCAACACTTCTTTGAGGTCAAAAAAATCAATATACTATAGTAGTTGGAAACCCTTAATGAGCCAAATGTGAACTTTCGGGTTAGAGTTAATGGGCCACGGGCCCAACAGACTCGAATAAGGTCACCCGAGCTTATTATTAATCCAAACAGTTTATATAGCTTATGCAAGGCTAATGAAGGCTTTTGTCACTTCTTAAATCTTAATTAGACTTAAAATGCAACTTTTGCAAGTTAGGGGACTAAAAGTGTAAAAATAGAAACTTGAGGGTATAAACGGGCAAATCTGTTTTTGTTTTTAAGGGATTGTTTTTTACATTCCAGAACTTAAGGGACTGTTTGGAACTCATAAGAACCAAAAATGTAACTTTTGTAAAATAAAGGGACTAAAGGTAGCAACATGAAAACTTAGGGGTGTAAACGGTAAATATTATGTTTTTAAGTATATGGACTGTTTTTGCCACTAATGAAAACCTAAGGGTATCTTATATAATTAAGTGATATATAATGAACCTCTGGTATTAGGATAGTCGTGGTATAATACGGATACTTATATAACTAAAGTCACGCGAATAATAAATAGGTGTATTTATTATTAATACTTAAACACAGTGTATACTTAAAAGTATATAGTCGTACATCTTCCCAAGAGCAAACGAGGAAAAAAAATTACAATAAACGTGTACACCACCACACAAGTGATAACATTATATATAAACTTGCAAATTATTGTAGTTTATACACGAAGTCGTTGGCCTAAATTTGTAGATTAAGACTGGCCGTATTTACTTAGGTATTTGACGGTGTGATTCATTTGCCATACTTGTGAACATTACCTTTCACAGAGGACTAGTTACTAAGGTGAGTTCATCGCCCTATGTTTTACTATATCAATGATTTATAACTTTTGGGGTGAGAAACATGCATTGTTTTACAAAATGGACGCATGTGTACATTTTATCATGATTACGTATTTGCCTAAGTAGCGATAACCCACTGTGCCCATTATCATGAACTGTCAATTACTTTGTGTGAGCACGAATGTTATAAATAGATCTATTTGGGATTGACATCCCCATCCGGGTGAGTAGCTCTCACTAGTGTCACAAAGTGAACCAACGGATGCATACTATGTCGGATTTGGGATATTGCGGGTTAGAATATCATCAAGGGCAATGTCGGCATATTATATTGCAATTCATACGTGTAAAGCTTCAGTGTTAGGAGCCTAGGGAAACGTAATTACACTTTGTGATGTTTGCATCTGTTGCACTATCATACACTTGGAAAATCTTGTGGTCTTACATTATATTTACATAAACCTATGAATTTACCAACTTTATGTTGACATTTTAAAGCATGTTTTCTCAGGTCAATGAGGCACGAGGTGCTAAGGATAGATTGGGGATACTCTTTTGGGGAGTCATGCATAAAAGATTTTTTATGATCCTTAGGGATAGTTTTTATCTGTTTTTAGTTTAGAGCTTAATTTCAATGTTACTAGTCTTCAAAGTTAGTAAAATTCATGAAGGTTTTATGGAAATATTTTTTTATATCGACTAGATTTTTAGTGTTCCTTAGCTTTATAATGTTTGCTTATTTATAGTTAGGTTATGTTAATTGATCTAGGTTAATAAGGTTGTTCTGATAATTGCTTCTTCAGGTGCTTAATGAGGAGTTAATTTGCCCTAGTTCCTTATAAAGAGTACTAACTTCTTTAGTTACGTACTGCTTTATTAAGGACTAGGGCAAATTATCACTCAATAAGCACGGAAAGCAATTAAGATAACAATCTAATACCCTAGATCTATTAAGCATAACAGAACTTAAAATAAGCAAACACTTTAAGCTAAGGAACACTAAAAAGCTAGCAGATATTAAAAAAATAGTTTCCATAAAACCTTCAATTGATTTTAAGCTAACTTTGAAGACAATTAAGCATTGAAATTAAGCTCTAAAGGATAAAAACCAGATAAAAAACTATTCTCTAAGGACATAATAAGCTAAAAAATTAGAAATAAGGACATATATAAAGTAGGAATTGTAAATGAGAAAGTGACAGGGTTTATACTATATTTTTGGCTTTTTGGTTTTTAAAAGGCAAAATGGGTAAATGCAGACCTAATTTTAAGCTAATAAAAGCTACTGTAAAGACTTAAAAACTAAAAATAGATAAAGCTAGATGTGCTAAGAGCTTATATTCTAAAGATTAAACCATAAAACAAACTATAACTAATCTAAATCAACTAATGAAAACCAGCTTTTAGAAATTTTAAAAAAAGAAAGACAACTTAAACAGCCTATTCGGTTTGTGAACTCCCCACAAGCAACTACCCAAATTGATTCAAACACATTTTCTTCTGCATTTATAGACTAAGCCAAGGAGTAACAATGACACCACACATTACTGAAACCAAAAGCTACATCAAAATAAGCTACTATGGACAATTCTATAAATATCAGTTAAAAAAAAACAATCCTAAAACTTGAAATTTAAACTTTAAAAATATGTGACAACTGACTTTACGACTAAATTCAAGCTTGATAAAGCTGATTTAAAAACAAAGAGACAAATAAGAAGAAACTATATTTGGACCCTTTTGGTCCCTATGCAAACATTCCTTAAAAAATACTGTTTTTAATTTTAACTTAAAAACACTTTTTGAAAATCATGAAGTTGCACAAAACAGATTGATATTAAGGATTATAAAAGACAAATAAGCAATTATGACTGAAAATTAAGCACTTATTAATAAGCTAATTCTAAAAAGCTGTTTACCACTACTATCTAAACAGATTTATAAAAAAAACTTATGTAGAACAAAGTCTAATCTTATAATTCAACTAATAGGCCATAAAAACACCTGAATAGCACAAATAAAAAACCTATAAGCAGATAAACAATAAAATAAGCAATTCAATACACTAAGCTAATAAATTGATAAAAAATAGGTTATAAGGGCTAAAAATGGAACTTACTTGATCCCTTGCTCTAAACAGGGATTAAAGGTGCTCAAATGAGCTCAATCTACAAGCTCAGCTTATGGAATAGCTGGTGAATAAGCCCCTTAAAAGCCCTTCCGATTGGCCTTATCTACCTAATGGGCTTTTATTTAATGAACATTAGTAACAATAAATGAGAGAACTTATTTAGCTAAGCTATGAAGAGCTTAGCTGAATAGACAATTGAGCTTATTTGGAGCTTAAATGAACAATGCTTAATAGTAAAAAACAGGAATTTAAGAACATTTTAAAAAAAACTGAAATTTTATTAATATTTAAAAAGAGTACAACGCATTTAAAAAGGAAATACAATAAGCAAATGAATTACATTAAGCTAAACTAATAAGCTACCATTAAAGCTTTACTCCTGCTCCTAGATAACTTCCCCCGTTTGAAGAAATCCCTTTCTTATTTTATAGAGATGTGAGGAGGTCCTTGTGCTTGAGACTTGTGCTTCTTTTGTGTGTGTTATCTTGAGTAGAGCCTAAGGAATGAATCCCCACCATCAATTCATCAATTTTATCAACATCTTTTGATCTCAGCCGTTTGATCTTGTGTGTGCTGTGACGGATCGCCAGCGTGGCATCTTTGAGAGGTGCACACGCTTTTCTTGTGACCTTGAGGAGCGATGGGCTTTGCTGTGATTATGACGTTTACCACGATTCAGTTATGTTTGATCTTGGTTTATCTTGAGGTAAGGGTTGATGAACAGTAAACGCATTTCCCGCGCCCTTTTCATTCATTTTATAACTTTGTTTGACCCGGTGTTAAAAAGGGTTTGACTTTGGGCTTATAATTTGGATTGGGTTCGGACTGTTTGATTTGGGCTGGGTATAAAAGGGGTATGGTTAAAGGTTAAGGGTAAGGGTTTAATAAAAAATATTTAACGATGTTAGGCTTTGATATAAAGGACTATAAGAGTGTTATTTCATTTTAGGGTTTTTTGCGATTTATTTAACATAGGGCTCATTGTTATCTTTGAAGGGTTTGTTCTTTTGTGGGTTGACAATGATTGACTAGTTGACTTTGTTGACGTTTGCTGAAATTCCCGGTCCGTTATACTCTTCCTTTCGTGTTCGCTTTTGTCCGTTTTTGCTTCTTTGGATTTTGTCCATGTCTTTAATATCCGTTTACCTGCATATACACAAAAAAAAAATATATATATTTGCCATTTTTATTATGTTTTTGGTCTTTTGGGTTTGTTTTACAAGGTAAAACGGTAAGTGGTGAAAATAATCACCTCATAGGCCTTATGTGTTATCGAAAAAAGGTTTTGTCCTACAATCTTTACTCATATGGCCAACTCTCTTGAATTTATTGCACTCCACAGTGCATGGCACAGTGTGGTGCTATCTTCGTTTGTTGTAGTAGGGTAACTATCCTACAACCTATTTTGTTATTTTGGTTTCTTAGCAATTGTAAAGCTCTCACGGACCCTTTTTGTCCATTTATTTCGTTGTTGGCATTCCTTACCACTTTGGTTTCCTAACATACGACCTGATTCATTTAGTCGTGAGCCACATGGATTTTTGCCTCATAGACAGCAAAAACTTTAATAGTATTAGCAATTCGTCGGTTTTGGGGGTTAAATACGCTCGTTCTCACGAAAACTATTCTTGTTTCGTTTTTGTCGGTATTTTCTTCACAGTTGAACGGAGTAAATGAAATAAAATAAGTCGAATTTCAAAAGTTGTTTTTCCAAAAAGAAATAGAATGTTATGAGGTGATGGGTTAAAGTTGTGTGCGAGTTAATCGGCATGTTTCTAGAAGTTACGAGAAGTAAGAAAAGTTGAGGCATGACGAGATGACGTAGGTGTTTCAACAGTGTGGGGCGCGGGTGTTCAAAGTCATCTTCAGTTTTGAATAGTAGGATAATCAGTGGGGTCGACAGACCGAAATGGGTTTCCAAAATTACGCAAAACGATATAATGTAAAGTCGCAAAAAGTTTTAAAGACCATCGTATTATGCACGATGTTTTAGAAGTAAACGAGACAATTGTTTCACTTGCAATGTCTTAAAATAAACAAGACCATTGTGTCACTCATAATGTCTTAGGAAAATAAAATATATATATACATACATATATACAACTTCCATATATGTAAATGGGGAAATATACGTAAGGCAAACGTAAACGCAGAGAAGAATAGACGCAAGACAAACGTAAGTTCATAGCAAAATAGAGCTCAAAGGGCGAAAATAAACACAAAGAAACATAATGTAGGGAAAGATAAATGCATGGCAGAGATAAACCCATATCATAGCATGCTTAAGGAAAAATGGTTCTCAGGTATATGCCATAGCCAAAAAACAGAAGGACTATAAAGCACGTAAGGATACATATGGTTAAGACAGACCTAGTTATTCCTACCTAGCCTAAGATATTCTACCGGTTCTCTATACTTGGCTTAGATACAAATCTGGTCACACCCCAAACGGGCTGGATGGATATACATGTCCGGGGATGTGACATCATAATTACATCACACAATAGAACAAAGATACGACCCTAATGGACGTTTTGAAAATATAATTCATTGTATTTATTAAAAATGGATAAGTCTTACAAGGTTTGAAATGAAATTTAAAACGTTGCGGAAGCATAATTAAGTTTTCAAAAGACAACGAGTATGAATGATAATAAAGTCTTGAAAGATGATATCATATTGCACGTAGACTCCACATAGCACATCAGAGAAGTCCAAAGCTAAGTACTTGAAAAACATGCTTAAAACGTCAACATAAAGTTGGTGAATTCATAGGTTTAGTTCAAACGTAATTAGTGTGGACACAAGTATATCAAAAGTATGTGACAGTTTAAAGATACAACTTCACATAAAAAGGTATTTACGTTGCACTAAGTCTGACACTGAAGCTATTTTGAAAGTAGCATGTACAGTGCTATAAAAGGCTTGGCTCCCTTCAAGTGTCGTCCAAAGACCAACTATCCTAGTTTTGACATGACATATATCCAGTTAGTTTCTTGGAAATCTCAAAACAGTAAGGTGAGTCTTAACCCGGATAGGGATAATTAACCCTAATAGATCTATATTTATTCACTCGCGCTCCCTTAACCGGTCCTCAGGTCAAGAAATTAACAGTTCATGATAATTTGGGCAATTAGTGGTCTAAACGCTACTTAGGCAGCACGTAAACGAGGAATTTCTCATGTATAGTACTTGTGTCTAATTTTAAAAACAAGCAATGTTTCTCACCCTAAGTTATAAAACAATTATTCAAAACAAGTAAAAGTGGGGCTATGAACTCACCTCGATTGGTGAAATGAAAGAGTAAACGTCTAGGAATATGATCACACGAAACGAATGACGGTACACGAACACAACCTAAGAGAATATAGGTTTCAACTTAGAATCGAAATGATAGGAAGATGCGGATATTGTATAAACATTTATGTAAAAATACTTTTGTAATTGTTCTTATAATTAAAATGTTAGTGATCGGTTTTGTGGCGAAGGTTTGTATATATAAGGATAATAATATATATATATATATATAATATATATATATATATTATATATATATATATATATATATATATATATATATATAAAATATATATATATATATATATTGTCATTTAATAACGTTCAAGTAAAAATATATTTATACATATATATTGTTCGGCATTTTACCCAATAATCCCAAATAGTGATTTAAAACCTTTCGATTATGATGTTTTTATATCTTTAATTTACACACTTCCCGGTAGGTCACCCATGCTAGTGCTTCTCTCACACGAGCACGCTTAACTGTCGGTATTTAAATTGAATATGTATGTAGAAAACATAAATATGTATTTTAATGTATTTATATAAGTTAAGTATATATTATTTATCGTTTATAAATAATATGTTTTTCGGAAAAGTTTTATAAAAATATATTCCCACAATTTAATCTAAGTATATAATTCTTACAAAATTTCGGCATGACCCGTTCATGTTTACATGTTTTCCAAAGTCATAGACTTTAATAAAAACCTCACTTTCAATTTACATTTCACAAGTCCGATCGATAAAAACTCTTTATAACTAGTCCGATAAGCAAAAAGTATTAAATAAGTCATTGGTTCATCAATAAGCTATCATAAGCTCTTAATAAGCCTAAAAAACAATAAGAGCCGAACCTTACGCTTATGAGTTAAGTCTGCTGTTCAGGGCTTTGTGCATGTGGGACGTGGCTTAAAAAGCCCTTTAAGCAATCCTTTAGGTTATTTGTTAAGCGAAATAAGGCCTTTAACGCTTGTCCTTTATTAAAACTAAGCAAGAAATAAGCTGAATTAAAATATAAGTCAAATCAAATAAGCTTGATACTCAAAAACATTCTGTTCGTGTTTTACTTATTGGGACGAAACCTTTTTATACGTTATAAGCTCACAAAATAATCAAAATAAGCTTTCCAAAAGCTTATTAACATAAGCCGAATATTATAAGCTATAACATACTATTTTTATTACACGAAAATAACCACGATCACAAAACTATACTTTCCTTATATTTCTTTTTATTATTTTCGAAATATATGCATAACCTTTTAAGGTTTATGTAGTTTTAAAATCTTTGTTTTTACAAAATAAGTTGTACAACTAGTATGTATGCATCAAGATGATTATGAAAGTACAAGTTATTAAAAGATTTAAAGACTTACAAAAGTTGAAGGTTTTAGGAAGATGAACAAGACTAATACAACCCAAATGTTGTTTAACATATACCCGAATGATACAAATGATCAAACCTTCAACAAATCTTCAAGAGTTTTTGATTAAAGATGAAAAGTTTATGGATTTATGTGTGTGTGTTTTTCGTGGACAAGGGGAACAAGAGAGAAAATAAAACTCAAATGCTATGTGTGTGTGTTTTATGAATGAGAAAATGGAAGTAATGTGTATATGTAATGCCAAGTTTACTTCACCACCTAAAGTGTAGTAGGTGTCCTTGTGTGTGTAGAGTATTAGGAAGGAAGGAGAGGGGACCAAAATGATCTCCCATCACAATGAAACTAGGACAAAATGATAGTTGTAAACCTTGTCTTATTGTATTTGAATTTCAAATGGCATCTTGGTTACTTAGGGTGTGGTTTGGACGCATGCATGCATGAGGGGGGGGGGGACCAAAATGGTTTTTATTATTTTATGATGCTAGTGCTCTTGGATGATTTAATTTCTAAGCCTTCCATGCATATGCTCTTAGTTTAAATAAATCACGATCCACACAATAACAAAACCTATACCGGTTATCAACGATAATTAGAAATTTAAAATATTTGCCCTAAATATAAAATGTAGGCGATTGCCAAAAATACTACAACGTTTTTGGCGTTCCCGCGTTGCTACAGGTAATGATTCTTAGTTAATAACGGAAACAACTTCGTGGTTTAACGAAAACTTTTAAAAATTTACATTATTGACGGAAACGGTATCTAAATTATTGAACGGAAAATTCATGAGGGTGACACAGAGTTTTTGGTTTGTAACTAGAAAAATGCGATGTTTTGGTCCTAACTAGAACTGCGAGTTCTGTTCTAACTAGAAAACTGCGAGTTCGGTCATAACTAGAATTGCGGTTTGGTTCTAACTAGAACTGCGAGTTCGGTCTTAACTATAACTGCGAGTTCGGTTCTAACTAAAAAACTGCGAGTCCGTTCAATGGTGCAAACTACGAGTTCGGTTAAAGGTAAGTACTGCGAGTTCGGTTAAAGCAATGAACTGCGAGTTCGGTTAAAACTAGGTACTGCGAGTTCGGTTAATGGTGCAAACTGCGAGTTTGGTTATAACACAAACTGCGAGTTCGGTTCAAACAACAAAGGATGCATATTCGGTTAGAGTGCTTTACAACTTCTTCACATCATTTGTTACACTTAAAAGATCACGTGATCAGGCATAACATTTCATTAAAACATTTTTTAGCATCTTCAAATCTTAGAAACAAAAAACGTTAAAAATTAACACACACGAGCATTCAAGTCCAAATATTCATCATTACCCAAGAATCAAACATACAATATATGGATATCAAAGCACACACATATACAAGAATACATTTAACGCATATCCTACACAAAGCCCACAAACTTTTCCTACTAAAACTCAAAAACCTAATTTTTTGACACATAGAATCAAGCAAATCAAACGCATAAGTTATCTTAAACAAAAGCTGTTATGAACGAAGCATCACCACCCTAAGAGGAACAAAACCCCTTAATCAAATTTACATATGATGTGATTTGGATTTCTATGAACCCTAAATCAATTTTTAGGGTTTTAGAGATCAAAAACGAGATTCAAGCTAATTGGATTGAGAAATAAGTCGTTTAAGGTGTTGGGAACATTTTGCAAGTAATACCTTAAGCACAAAATTGATTGGAATTCGAGTTGGAGGAATGACGATTCGAGTGAGAGTTTTCGAAAGAAAAAATAAAAAGTGTATAAGTGTTGTGTTTGTGTGTGAGAAGAAAATGGGGAAGGGGTGGAAGGGTTATAAGTCATTTTATGTTTTTGACACTTCTGCCCCCCTAAAATTTAAGATCTTTTTCACTTTTCAATTATAAGTTTATTTAGGCATTTTAAGTTGACACATTGGCACAAATAGTCCTTGTAGTTTTAACTAGCATGCCTAACAACTTAAACATTTGAACAGTATTCTCTCTAAGGCATAAACAAATAACATTTAAGGCGCACATAAGTTAAACTTAATTAACTTTCCTTAAAAAATGATATTCCGATATTGTTTAAAAAAACCTTTATTCCTTTTATCAAATGACTTTTTGAAGAAGATTTTTGAAATTTTCTCCCCCTCAAACAATGACCTATTTTCTATTTAAAAAGCTGTAGTCGTTGTTTGAGAAGTCGAATGTCTTTGAAAAACGTTTTCTAATGACTTAATGTTTATTTTTGAAAAACAAACACCAACATAAATAAGATTTCTCTTATTTTCACACATAAGCGCATTGACACATACACTTATTGAATATAGGAAGCACGGGTTGTGTTGCAAAGTAAACGTAATCATTTGCATGGTTATAAAGTAGACCATGCCCGAGAATAAATTCCTGTTATAAGTTCTAGTTTTCTTTTTGAAATACTTGCCTTAAAGATGATGATCGGGTTGTTATCTGAATAATAGCAAGCCATTTTTGGCATGTTTTGAAAACTTTTGAACTTCTGCTCGAACTTCATTCTAAGCAAAGTACATTATTAATGCTTTTCTAGACTGTAAATGTTATCGATTTACAGAAAGAAGGACATGCCATTATTACTGTTTTTATAAGTTTCTCATTTTTTAATTTTTTAATTTGTGTTCTTAAAGTTTTATATTTTTGTTTTTGTTTTTTATAAAAGTTTTCTAAAAATGAAAATATTTTTGGTTTTCTGGTTTTTCAGATAAATACATAATTATTATACATGATATTTGAATAGGTACCACCACTATTCTTGCTTCATCTGCCAATTATTTCAAACTTCGCATTCCTAGCTTGTTGCATAACAAATTCAATTCTTGATATGCAAGGGCTTTAGTGAAGATGTCCGCTAGCTGATACTCTGTATTGACAAAGTAAAGCTCTACTACTCTGTTCTCAACTTGTTCTTTTATGAAGTGGAATCTGATGTCAATATGCTTTGATCGGGAGTGTTGAACATTGTTGCAGGCATACATATGGCAAACTAGCGATTTTGTTTTCCTGTACATTGGAATTTTAATAAATCCAGGCCCATGTCAGGTAGCTGTGATCTCATCCAAAAGACTTGAGCACATCCTGCCAGACAAGGCTATATATTCAGCTTCTGTAATGGATTATTGCAGCGCTTTTCACCTTTTGATGACCAGCTAACAAGTCTGTCTCCTAACTTCGTCTATTATCTTGGTAACCCGCGTGATCAGCGTCTGCATAAGCTGTTAGAGAAATAGAAGAATCTTTTGGATACCAGAGTCCTCTATTAACGGTTCCTCTTAGGTATTTAAAGATTTTTTTTTATAGCATGTAAGTGCTTTTCGGTAGGCTTTTCCTGATACCGGGCACACATGCTACATCAAAAGTAACGGTCTGGTTCTATGGCTGTTGAAACATAAGGGTGCCAACCATTCCACCGATTGTGGTAAGAGTCCACAGCTTTCTGTTGTGTTCTCTTCATTCAGTTTTGGATTTCTCCACCATGGGAGTATCCACGGGGTCATTAGATTCCATACCATATTTTTTCAAAGATTCTAGAACATATTTAGACTGGTTTATAAAGATGCCTCTAGGACTTTGTGAAAAATGATATTTGCCCATCATCAACATCTTAAACTTTGAACATATTATTTTGACAATTGGTTCACATTGTTCAGGTGTAGTAGACGAAAAGATTATATCATCAACATAGATTTGTACCAGGAGAATATCTTTGCCTTGTCCTCTGGTTTGAAACATGGTGGGGATCCACGATTCCTGTAGTGATCCTGAGAGAGAGAGTGAAACTGTTAACAAAAGATCGATACCACGCGCGAGGCCTTGTTTACCCATAGGAGCTTTCTAAAGCTTGTATACCTGATTCAGGAGTGTCTTGATCCACAAACCCGGTAGTTCGGGCTGACATAAACTTTCTTCAAGGTAAAAATGCCATTCAAGAATGCCATCTTTAAACACCCATATTGGTAGCGATTCATATTCATGTTAACAACATATGCGAGGAAAAATTCGAAAAATTAGCATCAAGTCTTTGCACGAGAGGAAAGGATTCCTCAATTAATTCCCTTCTTCTGACGGGTAACAACGAGTAAACACAAATGAGCTTTGTTCTTTAGAATTCCTCCTAATTCATCAAGTTTCACCTTGTAGATCCATTTTAAAGTAATGACCATCACTTTATCTGGACGAGGAACAAGTTCCTAGAGCTCGCAGACGTTTATATAGTCATTAGCTCCTTTTGCATTATTCAATCCCAAACAAGTTGAGTTAATACTTCTTTATAGTTCTTTGGTTCAACTGATGTGAGAATAGCATCGTAGTAACAAAATAAAGCTTGTTCATGGAGTTGGAGTCTTGTGAAAATGTCTTTGTAGTTCTACTCGCGCGATGATTGTTGTCTAAAGGATGATTCCTTCGGTCCCTTGTGGTAATTCGTTCTGATGTTTGGAGCTGCAATGTGCATAATGGTGGGTATAACATCCGAAGAAGGAAGATGCTTAGAAAAATTTTTAGATTGGAATGCCAGAATGGAAAGTTATTCTGTCGTGAACATCTAAGTCATGATTCTCTTCTGCAACATCGTTAGGGAAATGACCAGGAGATTGCGTTTTCAGGTGTAGTTTGTTGAGTTTTATAGGTGATGGTACATTTCTTTGGTTAAAGTTGTTGAGGTAGGTGAACTGGTTGATGCAAATAAGTAGGGAGCTTACTACTTTCAGCACTTGGAGCAATAGACTTCAGGGCCTTAGCCTGATCACACATTGAAGGAGGGTTAAGTAAAGTCAAACAGAGGCTAAAACCAAACTATCTCAACAGTTCTTGAAGGTGTCCCTCTCCCCCCCCGATGTTGCAGTAGCGTCTTTCGTGCCGGAGATTGACTGATTCTCCGCTCGCAAGGAGTCATCCATCAACGCGGGGGTCCTGAATGCTGTGCTTCCGAAGCATTCTGTCAATCATTCCAAATAACCCTGAGTGTTTGAAGATTTGCGCTGGTACCGCTCGGCTCGCTTGGCTCAATGCAAATATGCTCGCGCTTTGTGGGTGCATAGCCAATGAAAATACAATATCAGGCTTCCCTCCACCCCAACCACCCATCTCTCCCCCCCCCTGTATTGTCAAAACTTTCCCCCCAAGTTATCGCTATCCATTGGTCGGATACAAGTGCACTCACAAATACGTAGAAAAAATGATTAATCAGGAAGTTTGTCATGTAAAAGCTATATGGTGTTTTGTCATGGACAAATACATATGATGGAACGATTTTGGGATGTAACCTGTAGTTGCAAATGTTCTGCAATAAGAATAACAGAGCTTTTGCATAAATCAACATTGTGCGGGAAACTTCAATTAGCGTACGATTACGTCTTTCAATGACACCATTTTGCTGCGGAGAGCAAGCAACATATGTTTCATGAGATATGCCAACCTTCTCATAATATTCATGCAAAGTTTGATTAACAAACTTAGTTCCATTATCTATTTGGATTCATCAGACATGTACTTTAAGCCGCACTTGGATCATCTTGAGAAACTTGATTATCAAATTGGAGCTTTATCTTTTGACCTAATCACTTTACCATGTAAGATTCAGAGTAGAGTAATCATCAAACAATGACATGGATGTACTTCTTTTCCATTAAACTTTGACACGCATTGGTCATAAAGATCCTGTGCAAAGACTAGAGTTTTTCTTGCGTTGGTGTCTTATATTTTGGTTTATGGGGTTTTTCTTGATTTATACCATGCACAAGTAGAAACAGATGGTCCTTTTTAAAATTTTAGCTTAGGGAGACCTCGAACAAGACCGTGTCTAGCTAAATAGTTGATTGCACCAAAGTTTCAGATTGGGATAGACGTCGCGCTATAGCCGAGACTTAGTCTTTGAGGCCTTTGACAAAAGACATATAGGGGAAGACGCCATCATATCTCCAAGAGACAGTGTATACAGATTGTTGCCTCGAGATCCAGTTAATAGATCAACACCTTCTAGATTGCGAATGAAGCAGGTGTATTGACAAAAAGCAACTTCAAGGTTCGAATCACAGAATTGGCCAACGGAGAATAAGTTGTGTCAAAGTCATTCCACGTGGTAAACCCTTAAGATCGTAACATCTTAATTTAATAATCCACCATATCCCAATATCTTTGCCACGTGATCATTTCTGAATTTTACAGTACCTAAAAATTTATTAACGAAATTGGTGAGCTGAGAGCGATCTCCGGTCATATGCTTGGAGCAGCCAAAGTCCAAATACCAGAGAACAATTTGGACAACCTACATTCATCAAGAGAGGAAGATGGAACATTGGAAATTATGGATCCCCAAGATTTACTAGGTTCCTTTTTGTTAGCAGATATAGATTTAATAATCTAAGGTTTTGCTAACGGGAACATTAGTTTAGATTTCTTAGGTTTCCTTGGTAATCCAATGTTACTATAGGCTAGGTGTATACTATCTAGAGCTGTTGGTTTCTAAGGTGGTTACTTAAGAGTTATGGTTATCCTAAAGTTAAAAGGCACGCATTGGTCCAACCAGTTGGTCTCTATTGTATCCAATATTTGTGAACACTTTTCCTGTTGGTTTCCAAACTTTTCTCTTTGAACTTTTCTTTACAGATTTAGATTTAGTACGAGCATTCACATCATTGATAAAATCAGGAAACATAAATCATTATTATCAGAAAGCATGCAACCATTACACTTAACCATGAAGTTCAGAATTCGCATATAAGCTTCGATTGCTGCAAATTTGAGCGCGCTTTAGGTTAACAAAATAATCCTCTATGTTTCAAATAGATGTAAATGTCCTAGGGTGGGCTTTTAGTTTCATTCTTCTGGTAGTACTACTTGGTGTTTCGCTTGTTATCTTATCTTTCTTTGTATTGCTTGAAGGCTGTGATCCGCTAGCACTAGTAGACGGTTTTATCCTGTAGAAGAACATAGGTTTGTTTAGAAACTCGGATTATGAAGAAGCTCGTTTTGTTGTGTGTGTGTTCTTGTGAAAGTACGGGCTCGTGATCTAACTCTTTTGTCCTTTTTCTTTGGGGTCACAACCACTAATTTATCACTTGAATTGTTGATGCTAGGGCAGGTTTGTCTGATTATTATAAGCAACTCTTGAATTCATTTAGTATACTTACAAGCGTGTCTAAGGCAATCTATTGTTGAGGATTTTGTGATTTTCCTTGTTCCATAATATTTCCCTAAGAATCGCAACTTGTTCCTGAGTGTGCCTAAGGTAGTCAGAGTGAGCTGTCCTATTGTTCAACAATCTAGGGGCTATAGGATCCACATCAATCTTAAGCATTTCTAGAGCAATAGTGTATTTTGTTTGATCGAGTCATAAAGTTGCTTATAGGTCTATTTCAAATGTCCATTCTCAGCAATAAGCTTTGACACCCTATGATCTAATTCAATATTTATCGTTTTCAATTATTCTTATGTCCTTCTTGACCTTATCCTCATTCATATTTCCACTTAGAGATTTAATTATCTCTTTCAACTTCTTTATGACAGTGTCTTTCTCTTGGGACTGAGCTTTCAATTCATTTAATTCAAAATATTGATCAAAAGTTGGAGCACTTTGATTATAAACAGAATTGTCTCATTGAAAAATAAAAATTTCCTAATTAAGCTGAGTATCGACTTCTAAAGAGATGCAATGTTTTTCAAGAGTTGTATAACTTCTGAACAGTTTATCATAAGTCTCTTTTTCAATGAAATCCTTTTTGTTGAAAAGCTCAGTCTCAAGTTTGAGACACTTTTGACATTCATGCATATTCACAGAAGCATTATCCACAGAAGAATTCATAATTTATATCTTTGTTGATGACTTGTTCTAAGAGTCATTCGTTTTCATTTAAAACTTGATTCATTTTAACTTCAAACGTTTTTGACTCTAAATGATGTTGTTCCACAGCCTGTTCCATTTGATGAAAGACATTTTGGACTTCAGAAAGTTCATCAATTAAATATTGATCGAATGTATTGAATATGTCCTTCAGTGCTTTTACAAATGGAATTATTTCATCCCTAAAACAAGCTTTTGTATGTTCAAACCCCCACGAGCCCTCAGTGATGGTTGTGGTTGTGGTTCTTTCTTTGACAACCACGTCAAAACCAGCAAGATGGTGTTTAAGTTTCTTCAAACTCGTATTTACCATGCTGACTTTAGGAAGTTCTTTCGGAACCTCAACTTTGGTGGGTCTACAAGAAGGACTAGGATCTGAAGAATTCATAGAATTCTGAGACCAAAAGGCTTGTTCAGCAGATAATTCAGTTTGTGGAACAAATTGTTTTTCAAAATCTTGAGAAAGTTGGTTGAGAACAACATAATCAACTGGTGTGGTATTAACTTTCTTTTCTAAAACCATTGGATCTTGTTGTTTTAAAAGCATTTTTGAACGACTCTCTTCAGCAAGCATTAGGGTCTCTTCGGAGTCAGGAATCACAATAGCACTAGTGTTCTTAATGACATTACCATCATAAAGCTTTGGTTCCAACTGCTGAGCTTTCTTCAGATAGAAAGGATTTTGAAAACCTAGAGCTTGTTTAGTGGTATGATCATAGAAAAACTATGGTTTTGTCAACATATGAACAGTTTATGCTGATTGATCTCTTTTATAAACAATATTATCCAGCTGTTTGATCTTCTTTTCTAAAGCAATTTCTCTATCAATGTTTCTAGATTCTTCTTTCTTAAAATCATTTTTGAGAAGAGTAACTGTTTGCATTAAAGATTCCTTTTCTTTTAAATGTTCAGAAAGAGTTTGTTTAAGACGATCAATCTCGACAGACTGTTCACATGAATCTGAAACGTTATCTTTACTCTTTAAATCAACATTTTGTCCTTCTTTCAAAACTTTAACTTGTTCTTTATATCTTTCAAGCTCAGCAGTTAAAGTATCATTGACACTTTTATTGTCCAGATTTATCTTGGTACAATTAATTACTTGGGTTTTTAGTTGTTCAATCACAGATAATATCAGTGCATCTTGTTGTGCAGATGAGTTAGAATTCTGAATAGCTGCCTGTTGTGATTCTGTCACATACTGAGAATAAGGAATGATATTGCTATCACTGGTTATTTTAGTCTCTGAATGGTTCACAACATTCGACTGTTCAGAAGACGGTATCACCTGCACACCTTGATTAATCATATTGTTATCCACATTATCAGGATTGTGTACCTCAGCGAGAGCATCTGAACCATAATGAGATAAATTCACCATGAGAGCAACTTTGGCAGTGTTGAGTTTATCACAATCAGAGTCATATGCATCTAAATCATCAGCTTGATAAGCAGCATTGTGAGTAACGATAGTCTATGTAGCTTGACCTTCTACAGTTCCTGGATCTGCCAAAAATGCTAGTTCTTCCTCATGTAGAATATGACCATTTGCTTGAGCTTGTACCAGCAACACTTTATCCTTAAACCACGAATCATCTCGTTTCCTTTTAGGTTTAGTACATTGTTTTGACATGTGTCCTTCCCCTTTGCAGTTATAACAAATAACAGTTCTTTGTTTCCTAGAATTGCATCCACTTGCTCTTGGAGTGTAGGTCCTAGTGGTTCCCATAGCAAAAGAAATTTGTCCCCCCTGTACTGGTTGTAAAGTCACTCTTCTATCATTAATGGTAGCTTGTTGCCTAGGGTTTGATAAATTCCTTAGCTGGTTATTGGTAGTAGGATAACGAGATGTAACGACAGCTGACAAGAATGACATCATATGGTTGATGGTATCAATGGGATCGTCTCCTTGCTTAAACACTAGAACAATTAGACCTGAGTCAAGTTAGGGAAATTCAGGTTCTTGGTTAACTGAGGGAGCATATTCCAATTAAGGGATGGATGATGTTGGAGAATAAACGTTATGGTGAACTGATGATTGATAATCATTGGATGGATAAGTGATTGAAAGATGTGTTGATTGATTGTTTGAGTATTGTTAAGACTGATAAGGTGATCCATACTATGGAGACTGATATAGTGAAACTTATGGTTGAAATTGAGAGTTTTGGTATGAGTTCTGATGAGTTTGATAAGGAGACTAGGTCATCTGACGGGTTGCAACCAAAGCAAGCGGATCTGAGTAGCGTTCATGCATTAAACGAACTTCATTTGCATGAAATTTGTGTTGTCCCAAGTAAGCATGAAGCTGATCAATATTAGTTGTGTGCAAGTCTCGAACCAGTTTGACATCTGTCACAAATTTGCTCCACTCAGGAGGAAGGGTATTCAAAAACTTAGTGTTCACTTAAAATTGTTGCAGTTTCACACTGTAGATGTTCATGTCATTAAGTAGCAGTGAAAATCTCAAGTAGAAATCACGTAGTGTTTCCCCCTTCTTATAAGCAAACTTATCGAATTCATCATATAGTTTACACTCTCTTTCCTATTTCGTCAATGAAGTTCCTTGCATGAGAAGTTGAATTCTTTCCCAAAGTTCCTTGGTGATTCGATGATTGCTAACAAGTGCATAGACCTCTGGTGGTAATCCTTGGAGAATGATATTTGTTGCTTTGACATCACAATCAGCTTGAATTGCATCTGCAGGAGTCAATTCAGAGTATTTTCTTGGTCTAGTTACTCCATTCTCCTCAATCGTAGGCCAGATGAGTGGACCATTTTCAACGGATTCAAGGATCATTCGTCCATGTTGTCTATTCATCATGTATAGCTCCATTCTGCTTTTCCAAGAATCGTACATATCTTTTTCCAACATAGGTGGACGATTGTCAGCACCCGAAAGAATCGCTTTGTCAGCAAGAGTCGTCATTGAGAAATTTGTATGTTAAAAGATTACTGTTTGATCGAACGGTGATTGAAAGTAATTGTGTTGTTATGAGTTGTCTTTTGTTTGTTTTATGTCTTGAAGGTTATACGGGATTTTACAATTCTTGACAAAACCGGGAAAACAAGTTAATGTTTCACGGGATTTTACAAGTCAAAGAAATAAACCGTATAATTTTTGTTTTAGCAACTTTGTGTGTTTTAACTTTAGTCCAAGTGAAGTTTCAAATTCGGTTCGCAAAAACTGCTAATTAGGTTGCTAACGAAAAACTGCTAATTAGGTTGCCAACGAAAACTGCGAATTAGGTTGACTGCGAATTCGGTTGACTGCTAATTCGGTAGCTGCGAATTCGGTTGCTGCTAATTCGGTTGACTGCTAACTCGGTTGACTGCTAACTTGGAAGCTGTGAATTCGGTTGTCAAAGGGAATCTGCGAATCCGATTGACCTTTGAGCTGCGAATCCGTTTGACCTTTGAGTTGCGAATCCGGTTGAACCTGGAGAACTGCTAATCCGGTTGATACTTGAGAACTGCTAATCCGGTTATCACAAGGACGAAACTCAAATTTTCAAAAACATAAAAAGACACATTTTTCTCAAATTTTCTTGTACAACTTGTATTACTAAACCTATAGGTACCTTAAAAATGTAAACTTTATGGTTTTTAAGCCAAAAAAATTAAAATCAAGATTTATACTTTGAAAGGTTTTCGAACACAAAATGAGACACAAAAAGATGATTTTCTTTGATCCAAAGCAAATACACCTATATACAAGAATACTAGATCAAATTTACCTTAGTAAATGATCTTTTAGTGTATGTCTAAACTTCAAAAATAAAAAAGAAGAAGAAAGGTACGGTTTAAGAAATGACAAGCTAAAACAAACAAGAACAACACAAAAACTAAATAAATCACTCCATGGCTCTGATACCAATTGAATGATATCTAATAACATACAAGATTAGGGAAAGAGAGGTGGTTTTAGAGAGAGTGGTTGGATGAACACTTTAGAGAGAGAAAGTAAACATAAAGAGAAAATGCATTAATGTGTGTGTAAAAATAAACAACCAACACCCAATCCAAGGCATAAAGAGGGTATTTATACTACCATAGTGGCCGGCCATGGAGATCTTATGGGCTTTCCATGGGCCTTTTTATCCCAATTAGATTTCTAACATTACTTTTGACTAACTACGGGCTTTGACTAACTATTATTGAAAGTGACCGAGACTTTTCGTATTCCTAACAGCATCGTTCTTGCAGCTTCTATGAGAGTTCTTGTTTTCCTTTCAGCAACACCATTGTGTTCAGGTGTGTAAGGAGAGGAATTGTGTTCAGGGTGGTAAGGAGAGGAAAAGTTTTTGTGAATCCCTTTTTTCATCACATGTTGACGACAGATGTTCTTTCTGAATTTCATTACCACATTATTATATGGATTTGTTTGACTTTGTGTCATTTTGATTTTCAACTCTTTTGTTGAAGGAGATATGGTTTTAGGTCGCATGGCTTTTCTGTTTTCAAGAAGTTTATTTGGGTCCTTTGATTGGATTTCTATAGTGGCCTTTTGTAAGATCAATAGTTACTATGGAATAAATCCAAAGCAACTATTGAGAGTCACTAACTATGAATATCAAGTGTTAATGCGGGAATCTTACACTAGAACTTAAGAAGAATAATAATACTGTAATTTTGCTATAGTTTTATATCTAAGCTTCAATGCTTCTATTTCTTATTTGAAACTCTATGCGTAGGGTTCCTTCTTATACACCAAGGAAACCCTATGCAGGCTTTACAAACGTGTGATAAGGATAATGCATAATTTTTTCCTAAAGATATCTCTAAAATATCTCTATAAAGTTAATTATTACCTCTATTCTTGTTACATTAAACAGACTTAACTACATACGACAGTATAACTATAGTTTGCCCTAACTACTGTAGTGCTATAACTTGAGTACTGCCAGACTTATCTTAGTACTGTCGACTGACTTTGTATGCCAGATATCTAACTAAATACTCTAGAATTATTTACAGAGGACTTATACTGTTATAACTACCAAGGGTAACAATATTTAAGTTTTTTTACATATCATACTTTCCGAATACAATCCTCCCCTATACTTGTAATCGTTCACTTGTGAACTCTCTCGTTTCTTCAAGTGTATTCCATTTGAGCTTCCTGAGGATGTTGTTAAAATCAGACTCTTCAAATTTGCAATCTTAAATTAATTTCTTACTTTGATCTTTGCTGGCGCCACAATTCTTCGCTCAAATCTATTTCTGCTAACCTTCTTATCAGCCAATCAATCTATTATATTAGTTTCAAGGACTCTATTTTTTATCGCATTCAGGTGTTGTTAGACTCCTGTGAGAGGTGACCATTGAAACTTTAAATGGATTTGAATGTCTTTTACCTAAGTTAGCCGATTTACCTCTGGAGTAGTCAGTCTTTTGGCCACTAGGAAAAGAGTGCATGTCCATGTCGATTGAAAACATTTCAACTTATCTGGTACCATGAAGATCATTGGTGAGTTGAATACAATTGGTTTTTGGCAAACCAATTAAGCTTAAACGGATTTTGTTTGCCCTTTACCTGTTGCCGTTTGCTCAGGGTCTAGTCAATCCTTTAGGCACCAAGAAAAGTAAATTCATGGGGGATTATATTACCATGTCAAGACTCTTTGTACATAAAAAATACATAACTTGCGTGAGTTGATGTACCCTCCACACTTTTTGGTCAAAGTGTCAACCAATCTATTATGAATTTGCAATATTGTCTTTACCATGAGCGTTTTACCGTCATGGACTAGTTATAATTTTTACACAGCCTTTACCAACAATCAACCATAAAACTTGGGGGCTAGCGAACTCTTTACTGACTAGTTATGGTGAGTTGCATAACTAATACACATTTTTGGCAAATTGTCAGCCATGTTACAAGGATTGAGAAGTCTTTACCAATTAGTCGTTTGCTCCTAGACTAGTTTGTTAGACATGGTGGACTGATAACCATTTGTTGTGTTAGTACATAGCACCTCCACCAAGTGTTATTCTTCTCATTTCCATCCTAGATTTCTAACTCATCAACCTATGCTACTTCCTAATGCCAGCTTGCTTTTCCATCCATTTCAACATTTTGTAGCAATTCTCATCTGGTTTTCCTCCTTGAAGTTTCTTATCTAGCATAGCTTTGCATACCTCAGCAGATAAAGGATATTGTCTTTCAATTAGCATATATATATCCATTGACTCCAAGTTCAAACAGTGTACCCTGCAAGTATCATAGTATCTCCAACTTATGATCCTTTGTTGACCTAATACACTCCAAATAGGATCTGTTCTAAGAGGTTCCTCAAACATATTCTTTAAATATCCCCAAAGAACCTTCTCAAGCTCATCCTCTGGTCCATTTATACCATATCTATTCATAACAATCCTATATAATTCAGTAAGATCATCCCTAGATATATCCTTCAGCATAGCTCCAAAATTTATGTACACTATATCAGTTCCATCTTCCCTAATAATTTGGTACACACCTCTCTCTCCTTGCTTGATGATCTTATAAGTAGCTATACTAGGTGATTTCATAGCTACAGGAACAGGATTAATAGGAATTTTAGTACCTGAAGCAGAATCATCTTGTTCACTAGCTTCATCTGAATCTTCAGAATCATCCTTATCAAGGTCTGTATGTAATCCTTTCCTTGCCATCTGTTTTCTCCTCTTTCCAGTCTGCTTGGTTGGCTCATCATCTTTTGCTTCATCACTTTTTAGTCTTTTTGAAGTCTTTGTTTGGAGCTCTTCACCAAATCTTTTCAGACTATCTTTAGTAGCTTCAAAGTTTATTGGTGCAAAAGATTCAACCTGCTTTACCAGCTTATCAAATTCTTCTTTGACTTCTTCAAAACTTAAATTCTTCAGCTGAGATAGCTTCCATGTCCCCTGATTCTTCAAGTAATTCATCATATAAGTTCTCAGCTGTGATTGGGTCATGGGCTTATTTCTTTTGGCTCTTGCTCTTTCTTCTGCAAAATGTTTCTTCCTTTGATTTACTAGATCAACCATCTTCTTGGCAAAGTCTTCTCCTTGTAAGTCACTTCCTAGCACACTCTTTGACAACTCTGCATTAGCTTCAATCTTTGCTCTAATGAGATCCCAATCTTCATCTGTGTAATGCTGAGCTTCAAATTGAACTTGAGCTCTTCTTTTCTTTTGTTGCTCATTTAATTCTTCTTCTTCTGCTATTCTTTGTGCCAAGAGAGAATCCAAGTGTACTTGTTTAGCCTCTTCTTCTTTCTCCAAAGTATCCAATCTGATAGCTTCAGCGAGACTAGCTTCCTCCTGTAGAATTTGTTCCTTAGTCTTCTTAGGAACTTCTTCAATGATCATAGGAGCTTTTCCTTCCCTTTGGCCTTTATCAGGGGAAGGAATGGACTTTTTAATATTGTCAGTACTAACTTGCCTACTAACAGTACTAACTTTAATACTGCCAGTATTAACTCCTTTAGCAGTATTAACTCCTTCAGCATACCCAATACTAACTTCTTCTTGAAAATCCAAGCTAGTGACCACCTTCTTTCCCTTAGTCTCTTTCTTTCTCTTATACCTCCTTCCCTTATCTATTGACTTTGGCTTTTGAGAAGCAACCCTGGAGAGAGTTTTAGCTGCTTCTAATGTGGTAGGGATTATGTCTTCAACTTGTTCCTCCCTTGAAGTGTTGACAGTAGTCTTAGAAGGAGTAACCAGCCCTTGTACCAAAGAAACTAGAGGATCATCTTGACTTTTCTTCCCCTGAGCCTCAGATTCTTCCTCTTCAGAGTCTGATAAAACCATATTTCTCCTTTTTAAAATATCTTCCATCTTCTTCACCTTCTTGACCAACTTCACAATAGCATTCCCCATTGTCAGCTTGGTTTGCTTGAGATCCTCTTCCAAACAATCAATTTTTGTCATTAATTGAGGAACTACTTGAAGCAAATCATCTAAAGTCATATGTCCTTGGGCATGCTCTTGTGGGGGTGAGAAGTGTTGGTGTGCAGGGGATAGGAGTAGGTATAGGTGGTGGAGATTGTTCTGGTGGTAAAGATGTAGATGGTACTGGAATTGTGGATGATGATGGTTGAGATTGAGCCACAAAAGGATGTTCTTGACCTGCATTTGGATTAGTAGTAGCTACAAGCAGCATAGCAGGCAACAAAGGTCGTGGTGCCCCTCTAAAACCCCTTTTCATATTCCCAAAAATCTTTTTGGTCAGAGTCACAACCAGATAAGGGTGTTTGTTTTCTGTTTGAATTTCCAAAATCAGTTGCAGAAAACGAGGATACATCAAAAACTTTGTTTTGCTTTTTAAGTTTGCCACCATGCCATCAAAAATTAGTTTTGAAAAATTATAAACTCTGCCAGTGGAAAGACAAATCAAAGCAGTAGCAATATTGCTACCAAATTGATCTCATCCACCACTTTTAGAGCTTATACAATGCAAAAGATGGTGGACTAAAAATCTCCATTGGGGTGTGAAAAAGCTTTTCCAAAAGGTAAAAGATCCGTTTGTAGGATGCCCCATATGTCCCATCCCCTCAAAAATCTCATTGTTTGGCAACATTGTAATCCCTGAAGCATCTGCTAATTGAAGCTTATTTCTAATAGATGCCTCAGTGATTGTATAGACAATGGTATTAATAGTTGCCTGTAATTCTAGAGTCCCATCAGAAAGAGTGTTGACAGTAGCAGTCTGCCAAAACTGTTTGACTATGGAATCATAGATAGTAGGATTAGTAGTTAAAGCATACCTGAGGAAGGAACCTCTTAGAAAATCTATTATCTTTGCAAACCCTGCACTTTCATCAGGCTTGCGCAAGAACCCCACTTAGTTGTGTTTGTCGCGGTATTTTAATTGAGCCATGAATCGAAAGTAGTAATAAAAGGTAGTGACTGGACTTGAAAATTTTCTGGGTTTAGGTACAAGTGAGGTTGTAAATGCTGGTAACGAGAGAGTTGACAATGTTCTTTGTAAAAAGAAAAAAGATTTTTACTTTGCGAAGAGGAGATAGCAATAAAAAGATAAGTATGAAAGAGAAATCAAACTTTATATATATATAGCTTCTCTATTGAATTACAAAAGAGCCATAAAAATCTGTAACAGTAACATTTAAACCGTGTTTAAATAGAAAAAGTCAATTTTCCTGCAACCAGCACTAACAAAAACCTACCAGAATTAAAATTTACACTACCAGACTTAACTTTGGTCAACCAGAATTAATTACGATACAACCCGAATTAACTCTTTTTCAACCAGAATTAAGTATTTACTGAAGATTGACAAAACAAAAACCTTATCACACCTGCCTTACATCTGCAAATCCATGCTATTCCTGTAAGAATTAGTCGAAAACAAAGAAAAACATGTTGCAAGAGTTTGTATAGACATAATTAACTTAAACTAACTACCCGAATTAATACTACTAATTACCAGAATTAATACTACTAACTACCAGTATTAATACTACTTAAGCCAGATTTTAGTTAAACTAACTACTAGAAGTATACACACTATACAATTTAGCCTCCCCTGAAATGTAGCTATGTGTTTATCATCCCTATACTAACCACTAAGTAATTAAACCGTGGTCCATCAAAAGCTTTGGTCAATAGGTCAGCTACATTGAGGTCTGTGTGAATGTTCTCCACACTTATGAGCTTCTTCTCATAACAATCTCTTATAAAATGGTGGCGTATCTCAATGTGCTTTGTCTTGGAATGATACACTGGGTTCTTCACAATGCAAATTGTACTTTCATTATCAATGTAGATTTTGGTGTTTATGAAATTGAAACCATAGTCCAGTAGTTGATTTTGAACCCACAATACTTGTCCACAGCAATTTGCAGCAGCTACATATTCAGCTTCAGTTCTAGAAGTAGCCACTATGGTCTGTTTCTTGCATTGCCATGAGATAAGTCTTTGTCCAAGAAATTAACAACCACCTGTTGTGGATTTCCTGTCAAGGTTGGACCCACCATAATCAATGTCAGAGAATGCTTCCAGGTCAAAAGGTGATTCTCTAGGATACCATAAGCCTAAATTTGGTTTGCCCTTAAGGTACTTAAAGATTCTCTTCACAGCATTGAGATGTGAAGTCTTGGGAGTGACCTGAAAACGAGAACAAACACATACTACATACATTATATCAGGCCTAGAGGCAGTTAAATACATGAGAGAACCTATCATGGATCTGTATAAGTGCACATCCACATCAACAGCTTCCTCATCTTTTGTCAATGCCACTTTAGTCTCCATGGGGGTTATTGCAGTTTTCGCATTTACAAGATCAAATTTCTTGAGTATCTGAGTCACATACTTGTCCTGAGATATGAAGATTCCTGCCTTGTTTTGTTTGACTTGTAATCCTAAGAAAAATGTAAGTTCTCCCATAGAACTCATCCGAAATCTGCTTTTCATCAAGGCTTCAAACTCATCACACCAAGACTTTTTGGTTGATCCAAAAATGATATCATCAACATACACTTGAACCAGCATGATATCCTTTTTGTCCCTTTTAATAAATAAAGTCTTGTCAATCATACCTCTCTTATATCCATGCTTCTCGAGGAATGTTGATAGAGTAGCATACCAAGCTCTAGGAGCTTGATGCAATCCATACAAAGCTTTGACCACCTTATAAACCTTCTTAGGGTGAGCAAGATCAACAAAGCCGGGAGGTTGTGAGACATAAACCTCTTCATCTATAGTGCCATATAGAAAGGCACTTTTTACATCCATTTGGTATACTATGAACCCCATAAATGAGGCAAAGGCTAAAAATAACCTGATAGCTTCTATTCTTGCCACAGGAGCAAAAACCTCATCATAGTCAATACCTTCTTCCTGTGTGTACCCTTGGGCCACCAATCTTGCCTTATTTCTGACAACTACTCCTCTTTCATTTCTTTTATTTCTGTAGACTCATTTGGTACCAATCACCTTCATTCCGTGAGGTAGATCTACAAGAACCCATACTTGTTGCAGCTTAAACTGTAACAACTCCTCTTGCATGGCTTGAACCCAACTGTCATCTTGTAGAGCTTCAGAAATCTTTTTAGGTTCCTCCTGAGATAGAAAACAGGCAAATAAACAATGCTGTTGATCTTTGTGATTGTTTCTTTGCTGCTTTTGAATAAAGCTGAAAAGTGCATGAGCTCCTGATTTTTGTTGCACTTTGCTTCTAGTTTGCACAGCTGACTTAGGATCACCAAGGATTTGACTTTTCGGGTGAATATTGTGAATCCTAAGAGTAGGAGTAGGACTGACTTCAATTTCTGTTGGTAGGCTGTTGAAGTCAGTTATCACGCCCTCTTCATCATAAGATGCCTCATCAAAAATTCCTGTCTCAGACTTGTGAAAGATTTCGAGCTCTGGCATAGGTGAATCATCAGGATCAAAACTACCAGTATTAACTGAAGGAGTACTGGTAGAGGTGTTTTCAGATACTTTCCCTAAATGCTTTAGAGCAATTTCTTCCAACTCTCTTCTAAAAGCTAGAATCTTAGGATTATCTTCTGAAGTGTCAGTAGAAGAAGCCTTCTTCTCTTGTTGAGGTTCTGTCAAGATCTCCTCTTTCTTTGAATTTGTGGAAGATTTCCTTGATTCAGCTTTTTCTTCAGTATTCTTCACAGTTGAAGGCACAACAATAAGCTCTACATCCTCATCTTTTTTGTAACACCCCCAAAAATCACAAAGCAGCGAAATACCACTTGGGGTGCTACTTCATAATACACAGCGCTAGATACAAGAGAACGACCTCTATAAAAAGTTCGTTTGCCTTTAAAAACAATCTTCGTGATTTTCTGAAATCAAAAATAATAGTTGTCCCATAATTGCATCACATGAAAAAACTTGAATGTAAGACTCCAATGCACATCAAATAATCCAAGCAATCTTAATTCACCTGAGAAAAACATGCTTTTAAAAAAAGTTGTCAACATTAAAAGTTTGGTGAGTTTCAGTAGTTTAGTTTAAATATGAATGTAATCCATCTGTATCTCACAGTTACCATGTAAAAAATCCCAAAGATTTATAAAGAATGCAACGAACATTTTATGTCACCAAACTAGTTACCAATCTTATCCCAAAGATTTATTAATGAATGCATGACACGTTTTATGTCACCAAAAGTACCAAATACTTATCTCAAAGATTATAAAGAATGCATGACACATATTATGTCACCAAAAAGTACCAATCTTTAATCCCAAAGATTTAAAATGGAATGCATGGACAATTTTAATGTCACCAAAATGTTCCAAGTATGTATTTGTCGGGGGGCTCTTGTAGTCCCATACGTGATCCGAACATGTTATAACGTTTGTTCCCTAGTGATAGCTCAGTCACATTCCGAACGCGGGAAATTGATCAATCTCCGAATAGAATCTATTTTTCTACATTCGCGTGGACATCACGCTATAATGTTCGTACCTGCGATAGCTTAATCGCTTTACCGAACAGGGATCCACAAGAATAGATCTATTTCATAACATTCGCGCTCACCCTCCAAGTGATTTACAGTTATGACGCTTGTGAACTTTTAGACTTGTATGCTACCCAATTTTTGGGCAGTGATTTAAAGTATAAATACTTCCGTTACGGTGTCCCCTTCCTAAGAAAAACACCCCGGGCAGGTAAAGTAAAAAATATTTACTCCGTTACCGGTGTTCCCTCCAAGAAACCCGGGCAGTAATTTTGTTGTTATCAGTTCAGTTAGCCTAAAGGCTAATCCGTAATCATTTTCAAATGAAAAGTATGCAGGTGTGACCAAAAAATGAAAGTCCAAATAATGTATCACTCATAGCGAGCTATGCAAATAAGTATGTATAACAATTTGTAAATAATTCCTGTAAATGCATTGTAAAACAGCATGTTCTCACCCCAAAAATATTTGTAAAAAAACACGTAAAACATGGGGCTATTAAAACTCACCTTGATCAAAGCTCGATAAATTAATCCAAAATAATCCACAACCGAATCTGCAACGATCTCGGCACGACCCTATAATTATGTCGCTCTAATTATAATACACGAATTTAAATACAACAACGATGCGTACATTGTAACGACGAAATCATACATTTTTTATATGTATACAATAATATACATGTGATGAGAAAATCCACTTGCGCGTCTTTAAACCTTAAACCCTTAGTATATATTTATGTATTTATACTATTTTCTGTTCCAAATATAAACTTATCTCTATATTTAAAGGAAAGTTACTATTTTTAGACCTTCTGTTTTAGAATCCCGAACAAATGGTATTAAATAATTACACTGAAATAAATGTATTAACTCCGGACCTTTAGTTTTGACCTCCGCTATGTCTTATTTTAAAACTGAACACTCCTCGCGGCCAAAGTAAAAACGTCATTTACGAACAACTTTCGGGTTTCGCCGGAAGGCTGAAACGGGACTCGAAAGTGTCAAATCGTTTTATTTAATAGATCTGTCGGTTTTAATAATATTAAAAAATAACTTTATTTTCTATTAAAGTTGTATATTCCGATTTCACTCCAGTTTCTTCGTTAATTGGGGAGTTACTAGTCCCGTTTTAATATCCAAACGTCCGTCAAAATATATTTGCTATTAATTTTGTAAAACCAAAGGTCTAAACTTTTCAAGTCTCTCGAAATCCGATCCCACGGTTTCTTATTTTTCTGGTCAAAATGGACCCGTTAAAACTCGCGCCAAAGGCCGTGTTTTTTACGTTCAATCTCGTCTAAACGATATCTAGTATCGCTTATACATTAATATCAATCCCTGTTTTAAATATTAATATCCACTTTTTACTTAAGACGACGCAAGTTTATAAAACAGGATTTCATCACATATATATTTTAATCTATAATATAACGAAATAATCGAAATACTTTTAAATTAACGCACCCTTTTCAGTGTCAAACAATCAAACGGCACGCGTTTCGGTGTCACAATAAACAACGTACCCATTTCCGTTGCAAACCAAACCCGACACAAACAAAACACACATTCCGACGCCCCAGCTGTCCCCTGCTTTTGTCCCCACAGCCTAACCCGACACCCCGTCGTCGGTTGTTAACCCACAACCCGACCGCACCCTTTGCGGCTGACCCGAAACCCAAACCAACCCAACAACAAACGCCCTTGTGGGCTGTTTAAACACATAACCAAACGCACCCTGCTGTGAGAATAAAACCAAACGCACCCTCTGCGTTTAATAACCCAAACCCGACACACTCCCGGTTGTCCCCGGCTGTTCCCGCAGCCAAAACCTGACACACCCAACCCTATGTCTTTATAACCAAACAAACCCACACCCTCGACGCACCCCGGCTGTCCCCGCAGCCAACCCGAACAAACGCGCCCTAGTGGTTGTTAACCCTTAACCCGACCCGACAACCCTTGTCCCCCCGGCTGTGAACGGCAGCCAACCAAACACTCCTTGGTGGCGGTTGCCATAAACCAAACGCACCCGTTGCGTGGTTGTCACAGCCAAACGCACCCCTAATTGGTGAAATAATAATCCAAACACACCCTTCCGGTGTTATAAGAACCAAAAACACCCTAGTTGGTACCGGCAAACAACTACGAACACCCTAATCTTCGCCCACCCAAACGCAACCCCGCCTTGTTGGTGGGTTATATACCGTGTAAACAAACACCACCCTCTTGGGGTTCTCTTTCACAAAACCAGCCGCCCCTGAGTGCGGTGGCTTTCGTTTTTTTTCCGGAAAACAAACACCCTTGCGTGTTGTACTAAAATCAAACGCACCCTTATTGTTGTTAACCACGAAAAACCCGGACCACACACTTTTTTGTGACAAAACACAACCAAACGCACCCTGAGTGGTGATAGCACATATCAAACCGCACCCACAGTGGCTGTGGTTTGGTGGGGGGGGGGGCTGGGCGTGGGTTTCGTGTGATGGTGATGGTGGTGTTATAAGGCGCATTTACGTGAAGATAGTGATGGTGGGGATCGGAGAGATTCCTGGTCACGAGGGCCTTTATGGTCTTCGTCGGGGAAAAGCCCGCCGGAAAAGTTTTCCTGGCGTGGTGGTGGTTGTGTCCGCCGGGCGGGAGAGGGAGGGCGAGAGAGGTGAAGTGTGTGTATATGTATAAAGATGGAATGAAATGAAATGAAGAAAATATATATAAATTATATATATATATAAATATATAAAAGTTATAAAACATAAGTGGCAAGTCCCAATAAGTTCGGGGTTTACTTTGTAAATATTTCCAAGGGGCCAAAAGTGTAACATTTGAGTAACTTTTATAAATATTGGTTCGGGACTCATTTGGACCACGTAATGGATGATTCAACGCACGAAACTTGTGCCATTGTTTTCTAAATCATTTTTCTGATAAAAATGAGTATTCACTCGACTATTTTTCGTAAACGTTTTTATAATATTATTAAAAGTTTCTTATTTATTTTGTTATATATCGATAAACTGTGTCCGTAACAATGGTTCTTTTTACTGAATATTTGTGTCTTCAACAACCGTTTACTGCATAAATATGTTGAATGAATTTATTAAATATTTTTTATTTAATTAAAAACGAGATTAATTAAATGTAATTTAATTATTTTTGTGCCGGTACTCGTTCTTGATTCTAAAATCTTGCGAGGGCATTTCAGTCACCTTCTGACTGTTTCCAGGTCTCGGGTAAAACTGAAAAGTTGTCTGAAATATCATTTCACATCAAATTGCTTTAGAGTCCGAGTCGTGAATACGTGATTTAGAGACAATAAAAGACCAAAAGTCAAAAAGTCAAGTCAGACCCAAAAAGTCAAAGGGTAAAATCGTCATTCGAAATTTCAAAAATTCTCGGATGTTACAGTACCTACCCCTTAAAGAAATCTCGTCCCGAGATTAAATTTGTGTTATCCGATTGTGTGACCAAAGAAAGACTTAAGGATAAACTCGTTCTAAACAAGACGCTGATAACTTTATTCAGCAAAATTCGGTGTTTCTACACTTCTCAATCTACCAAAAATTTTGGCTAGGTTTGTCCAGGATATTTAATCCATCAAAATGGGTATCTCAAAATATATCATTACAGATCTTATGACTGGTATAACCGCGTTATAGGGAAAGTCTCATTATAGTGAAAACCTCAAGAAGAAGGTGTAGTCGCGTGAGTATGTTTGTATAAGTTTCTAAATGTCCGAGGACGGAGTCTCGTTTCTACTATCTGTAATGTTCGATGATTCACATCAACGTGGCTTATGTATGTAAGTACCCAACTTACTTGGCAGTACTAGGATGTATCGCGACCTAAGTCTTCCTACTAGTGGCCCGAAATGAATAGTCCAACTATCTGTTTCGTCGATAGGTGTTTATCTCGTTTAAGGGGAGTTGCATTACCTATTGGATAAAGTTGTATCAGTCGGGACCGCTCCAGGACCCAACAGCAGCGACCATAACGTCAATACTATAACAAATGGTGATGGGATGCCGAGAATGAGGACATTTCGAGAAACAATATTCCCAGAATAAAGTTTAACAAATGGGAGGAGCTCGCGGAAGAGCTTATGCGATAGACGGCGGATTATGGTACTTAGTCGCTTGTTTAAGGACGAATCAACTCCATTAACTCAAGTGTGTAACAAGTCTGTTAGTTCTACAAACAGTTCGTGATCGCGAGGATTAGCAACGACAAAAGTAATAACTTAAGAATGAGATAAGGTAGTTCCAAGCGAGGTCTTAAGATTCTGTTGAGTGGTAGAACACGATTGTGTTTCTAGACCCTTTTCAACGGATTCCGGTGATTATCGAGTTCATGTTCTTACTCGTCTCACATTGGATACCATTAAGCCCACTCATTTATAATTCATCATTTGCATAAAGAAGCGTCCCAATTTATATAAATAATAAATTTATAAACTTATGGTTCGGGGATTTATAATTTATTTATTTAACTAAAGAGGCGTCCCAATCCTTTCAAATAAAAAGATTATAAATCATCCTACTTAATAATTCCCGATGCAATACGCGTACTCACATAACCTTCAAGGTGGTTGACATGACGATGCATGTGCTCTAATGAGTAGGGGACGAGTGTTTAAAACTCGTCTTCGAAGACAGGGAGTAAAACTGCCCAAGGATATCGACCTAGAGTTCAAGATAGTTAATGAGTACTCGGTTAGAGTAAACAAGGTAAAAGTCTATATGAACGAGTCAACATAGCGATTATCATATCAATCCTCATATTACAAGTCCCGCCCATACAAGACTTGTAATACTTAGATTCATACATAATTCCATGTAAACAAAATTATGACGGTCTCCGCGTAATACGGTATTGTATATAACTATGAAGAAAATAATATTCTTAAAGACCATTGATCAACTTACGATGCCTGAGAACGAAGTGAGACCATTGTGTAATTCACAATGTCTGACGAGTAGAATGAGGCCATTGTGCAACCCACAATGTCTAAAATAAATGAGGCCATTGTGCAACTCACAATGCCTTAAGAGGCGCTTTGGTATTTATATAAATAACTCTTATATAAATAAGCGCATGATATACGCAAAGTACGCAAGCATATATATATCATATATATGTATGACATGTAAGTATTTAATGCAGCACGTAATGGAAGCACATAAGCAAGTAGCGTGTATGCACTTTGAAAATGTTTGACGTGATGCAATGTTTGTGAAAACGGTTATAGTCTAGGGTAAAATATGCAACCTAGTTCTCTATAACCAGTGCTCTGATACCAATCTGTAACACCCCCAAAAATGGCGGCATGGCCACACCTCAAGCCTTAAGAGCTTTTGCGAAGCCATGACGTATTTCAAGGCGTGACTATAGCAGGCTAAATGGATATTTTATATATTATTTATTAGTATTCATATTTTCTTATACTAATCGAGTTTACAAAAGGTGCTATGCATACAAGCAATATGAACTTGTAGTCGTATACTCACTACTACTTAAAATTGAGTTAAAAATTACTAAGCCCAAAAGTAATAGCCCAAAAACAAAATAGCCCAATTTTTTTCTAAAAGCTTCTAAAACTGGCTCCACGCCTTGCAAATTAGCGTGCCTTTGCGCGCCTTTTGACGCCTTGACTCACGCTACGCCTAACGCCTACTCCTAGTCACATAATTCAGTAACGGAGAGGATTAGCATCAGCCTTGGAACTAGTTATCTGCCGCCTTTGCGACGCTAAAACACGCCTTTTAAAACACTGTTAAATACTGCTTCAGCAAGTGGTGAGACTTTTTCTGTCTCTAGAAAAGTCTAAATATGACTCCAGGAATATTCTTTTATTCATGGACCGTTTTTACGCTTAATATATTAGGTGTTCAAATCCTAACTAGAGACTATTAGCCAGTAAGTTGGACCAACCCCCAAGGCTGGACGGTATGGGGGCAAAACTCACCCCGTGAGTTTAAAAGTCACGCGCCACTTTCATTCCGGTGACAAAACTCATGCGCGAGTTTAGATGCGAAAGGTGGCTGACTCACCTTTGGTGAGTTTGTAAAATGTAGGCCTCTTTTTTTTTAATGTATTTTATTTGATTTGTGAGTGTGTATGGGTATTTAGTAGGGGTATATTTTATATAAAATGAGTATTTTAATGAAAGGTGAGTTTGTGGTGACCACTATAGTTAAAAGATGAGTCGTAGTAAGTTAAGTGAGAGGAGAAAAAAAGCTGATGTGGCGCTGAGGTAGAGGGTCACCACTCCATCCAACCAATGTTTTAAGATGGTATCATCGTACAGCCAGCTAGTAGCGGAAATTATTTTAACCCAAAAAGCAAATGAAAATGCGAATATACACTAACACTAGTATAAAAAAAATCATGACAATTACAAAATGTTTCTGATCCTACTTTTGACCGGTACAGATTCCTTAGCATTGCACTAAAACTTAAAGAAATTGTGTAGCTCCAAGGTGATTGGATCCTTAATTAAAGTTGTAACCTATCAAAATCTCAAATGGCCAAAATACCAAATTGTATAGAATCAAATGAGATCTCCACAACTTCTATTCCAAACACAAGTTAACAGCCATTATTTGGTTTTGAAAGGCCTATTTTTTTTTTGAACGACGGCTTATATAAAAAACTAGCAAAAGCTAGAATAAAATATTACAAAGAAGATATAGTTGCTAACGGATTTTGTAATCAATAAACCCAACTACACCTAAACTTAGGATTTCTAGATGAAATCCATAAAAAAGATTGCGAAGCTATGAAATCCCAAAGATCCGACTTCTTAGAATGAGAACTGGAGAACATCAAGCAATTTCGGTAATTCCAAATAGTCCATAAAAGAGTCCCACCCACACCTTCAAGGATCAAACGCGCTTTACTTGGAATAGGAGAGTCATCAAGCCAATCATACCACTCCAAAATGTTTGCACATAGAGGAATATTTAACTCCCACCATTTGGCCAACAAAGCCCACAAGTCTTGAGCCATCCCACAATTAACGAAGATATGATTAACAGTTTCGATGTCCTCATGACATATTGGGCAAAGAATTGAACCAATATCAATACCTTTCCGATCTAAGTTAACTCTCGATGGAAGCCTATTTAGCTTAAGTCTCCATAGAAGCACATTAACTTTGATTGGGATGAATCGATTCCAGCGGGTTGCCTCAATGTCCACGACTAAAGTATGAATATCCACCAAGTCACGAACCGAAGCAACCGAAAATCCATTACAATCATTAAGCGACCATTTCCAGGAATCTCTTTTGTCCGAGAGAGTAACGCACCCTATAGCAGCCTTTAGAGCATTAAATTGACTTGTCTCTATACCACCCCTCGGATCACGTCTGAGAACCAAGCTCTAATTCGCTAAAGTGACCCGACTAGCGATGGAACAATCTTTATCAGTATCCAACAAGAACATACGAGGGAATTGAGTTTTAAGAGGTTGATTACCACACCATACATCCTCCCAAAACCGAGTCGACTCCCCATCCCCAATATTGCGAGAACACAAAGAAAGCAAATCCATACCTTGAACTTTAAGTCTAGAGATGAAATGAACAATGGCACCCCTGTGCTTCGCTTGGAGTAACAAGCATGAATTTTATTGATGCCACCATCAATTCCATACAAATTCTGAATGACACGAGCCCACAAACCTGGAGAATGATCCAAAAACCTCCATATCCATTTAAATAAAAGGCCGACATTAAGACTAAAAATACTACCTATCCCAAGCCCTCCACGTTCCCTACTTGCCATGCATTTTTTCAATTTAACCCATGTCACCTTCTTGTCTTCCTGGTCACCTCCAATAAAACAACTTATTGTGCATTGATTCAAGCTTGTTGCGTACCGTAGTAGGCATCATGTATAAAGACATGTAATAGGAGGGAAGACTTCCAAGAATCGACTTGATCAATGAGAGGCGCCCACCTATCGATAGAAGCCTAGCTTTCCAAGAGGAAAGTGTGGAACAAAATTTCATGATAATAGCATTTCAGTTTGAGCATCTTGACATATTTCAACCGACTGGAACACCAAGATATTTCATGGGTAGATTAGTCGCCCCACAGCCTATTACATTCGCCATGCTAGCAACATCATCATCAGAGACACCAATTCCAAGGACATTACTTTTGTGAACATTAACTTTTAACCTGGAGATTAAAAAAACATCAAAGCAAACATATGAGATGTTGAGATTTAACCAAGACCATTCGCCAAGAAATATGACATCGTCCGCATACATAAGATGCGAGATTCTCATGTTGTCTCGACCAATACAAGCTCCTCTAAACAACCCAATATCATCAGCCTTGATCATGAACGCGTGCAACCCTTCCATCGCCAATATAAATAAAAAAAAGAGATAAATGATCTCCTTGTCTAAGCCCTCGAAAAAGCTCAAACTCGGCCGTGGGAGAACCATTAATTAGGACAGATGAACGGGCATTTTTGAGACAACCCGATATCCAAGTTCGCCATTTCAATCCAAAACCATGCTTCTCCAAAATTAAGTCTAAATAATCCCAATGAATAGAATCAGAAGCTTTCTCGAAGTCGACTTTAAAAACCATAAGAGCTTTTTTACGTTGGCGATACCAAGCCATAATTTTAGCAATTTGAAAGGCCTATTTGCCCTTCAAACACTCAAGGGTTAATTACATTAGAGTATGCTTAAAGTACACATTCACATGCTCATTCCCACTAACAGCTATCTTCATTCTAAACAAATCTGTCAACATTTTGTATGGTTCCTAGAACTCTAACCTTTTTAAGTATAATAATTACGCGCTTGGCGGTTAATCAATACAGCCCGACTTTACACTAGAGGTTTTAAACAACTTGAACTTTAACATTTTGAACAAAAAGCATGTCATTTTTTTAATAACCTAGTAACCTACTTAGTGTAAAAAGATTATGCAGTCCACAGCTAGCATAAAGCTTGTTAATTATATAGTTGTACTAGAATTCAAAAAGGGGTTTCCCTAGGTCCAAGAGACAATTAAGAGGTCACCTTCTGCAATCAAAAACTATCATGGTAATAGTTTTGCATGGCTTCAGTAAGTATATCCTCAATATGAGTTAATGACATAAAAAGTCATCTAATTTGACATTTTTTGTTTTTGTGTGTGATCATTTTGTTTTTCTCATTCTGTTATTAAGCTTTCAAAAGTTGATCATTACGTGTATTTTGTGACTATTCTGCCAAGTAAAATAACTATTTTACCCTTCGAAATTTGGAAAAATAAAATATAAAATGGTCACAAAATACACACAGTGATCGACTTTTGAAAGTTTGATGACAAAATAGGAAAAAAAAAAATGGCTACACACAAAGACAAAAAGCGTAAGTAAATGACTTTTTAAGTCATTAGCACTCCTCAATATTGTTGTTCCGTTATATAGGTTTATATTTGATATTTGATGTTAAGTGAGGTCGGTAAATAATCAGTTTTGTACACCTTTTTATAATTATTTGTCTTGGTTAATATTGGCTCAGTATTGTTGCTAGTTTGCTATAGATGTTTGATCCATGGTTGTTAAGATCCCGATCCTGATCTTAGGATCTTCTTAAACATTTTATAATTATAATTTATGACAACATTCCTATGAAACATTTATATAATTTTGTGTTTATAATATATAATAATTTGTAGATTTATATAATATTAGAAAGACTATTAAGAAAATGACATTATAGTAGGATCTTACGATCTCGATCCTACCTTACGATCTCGATCTTGCAAAGACGAAAACGATCCTGGGTAGGATCCCGATCTTGACAACCTTACTTTGATCTATTAACCAAACTGTCACTTACAAGTAGCAAAACGTTTAAACTTCATTCATTCATAGAGGTTTACATGTCGATTACATATAATTGCAGATATTGGTCAATTATGCATGTAAAAAAGTTTATCTATATATATATATATATATATATATATATTATTTTTTAATATATCTATATAATATAATAATATATATCTTATATATATAATATGAATTAACGAATTATTATGGGCTAGTTACTTGTGGACACTATACAGTCACATAAAAAAATAATCAGAAGAGGGTGAAATTTATGCTTAACGTTATATAGATGATTCAGAACGCAAATATCATCAGTACAAGAAAATATTAATGACACAGCAAAACTGTCACCAACGTGTAGGTAAAACATTACAGTTTTTGGTGTTATCGACACTTTTTCAAGACAAAATCGTCTGGAATGCGAACGCAAAATGATACTACGTATATGCCCATGCTCTTTTGTCTCAGTATATATATATAGGCTATGCTGGCACCATTTTAAGTTACACTTCTGTTGGAAAAATACGTCACATTTTTATTGACACTGATTATTACCCTTAGTGACTTTTGTTGGACTTTTAGTGACACTTTTTGGCCGACTAATCCACGGGGTTTGAACCCACCACCAAACAGACTCAAACCATGTAAACCTCTCCCTTTTAGAAGGTTGGCGTAATCACTTTAAGGTTGTTTGCACCTAACAGAAATTGAACTTGAGATCTCACACATTTTAGAGTGATAGCCACAACTTACGTTTAATTGGATGAAAATATCTTTTATTCTCAGAAGTTGTATATAATACAAAAAAAACATAAATGGCTTTCAAAACACATTTTCATATAATTTATCAAAGAATTTTTAACGAAACAGAACATTTTTTTGTTGTTTTTTATTTTCAATTCCTTGTTTCCTTTGCAACCTAAAACCTCATTCTAATTCAGCCCAGACCCGGATAGATATAGTCCAAATCCGATTATCACGTTGAGTTCATTAGAGTTTCATATTATATATATATATATATATATATATATATATATATATATATTAGTTTCGTAACCCGCCCGACGGGCGGGTTCGCGTCATAAATTTGTTTAGATAAGAGGTGTGTGCGTGTTTGGCTTTGTTTTTGCGTGTGTGAAGTCCAATTAGGGCGAGTGTATTTTTATAGGGAGGTGATTTGCACACTCCTTGTTTTGATTGGGACACTCAAAAATATAATGACTTGACATTTATGCCCTTATAAAAATGAATATGAGTAAAAGTGATCAAAGGGTATAAATGTCAAGTCACCATACTTTTTGAGTGTCCCAATCAAAACAAAGAGTGCAAATCACTTCTCATTTTTATATGTTTAATATTAAAGATTTTGTGATGTCTTGGACTGACTGTTGTTCGGTCAATATTAAACGGTTCTGGCAGGTCCAGGTTGTAGACGTGTTTTTTATGGTTGTTATCGTGTCATTATAGTATCAAATTTATGGTTGCCTCATTAACAAACGATAGTGTGTGTTTGCAGGCTTTTGTTTGCGTGCTTTGGTGTTCTTTGAATTTTGTTATATCGCACCACACTTTACCTTATATTAAACGGTTCTGCCAGGTCCAGGTTGTAGACGTGTTTTTATGGTTGTTATCGTGTCATTATAGTATCAAATTTATGGTTGCCTCATTAACAAACGATAGTGTGTGTTTGCAGGCTTTTGTTTGCGTGCTTTGGTGTTCTTTGAATTTTGTTATATCGCACCACACTTTACCTTAGATAGCTTCAGAATAATAAGTTTCACATAATTATATTTATACGTAAATAGTCATACAAAAGTAACAATAATTAATCAGACTCTTAAATGATTACATTAGTTTGACATAATTTATAAATATACCATTGTCTAACATGTTTCAATCAGGGCACTTCTTGTTTTGTGGGTTGATTCACCTAGAAAACTGAGAGAACAAAGACTATGGACAAAGCGAAAGAGTAATCAGTAGTGAACAAGAACAAACCTTAATCATGGACCTTCTTAATCTTGACATACCCAAAGGTAGTTGATCTAATCCGAGTTTGTCCAACTTGTACTGTTGGTGAAATAAAAGAGAAGAAATTTTTTTTCATTGGTACAAAAAGAGTTAGACATAAAAAATAAACTATATTTAACCACATAAACGAAGACATGCCTTAGAAATTAGTGATGTAAGATATGCTCCCTTATCACGCTTTCAGCTCCCGATAACATGAACTGCAAAGAATCACATAGGATGCTCAGTTAAACCGAAGTACTACTTACCTGTATAGCAGACATTCAACTGTATGCAAATAGTTGACCTGATGAAGTACTAATATGACATTAGATTCAGGTAGTTGGGCTAGATTAGTTAAGTATTCAACTGTAATCTGCCAAGCAAAGAATTATATTAAAGATAAGAAAAGAGAATTTCGGAGAAAATAAATAAATTATTGAATGAAAAATCACACATCATATCGAGTAGCAATACCAAGCCGCAAATTAAAATTAGAATTAGTCGCATGTCTTTAATTTGAAAGAAATGCAAGATGAGTAGATCCTTCTCTATATTGTGTGCGTGTGTGCATTTATCTGATGCATGCATTATTACTTTTTTAATTTGTTCAGTTCCACAAGCTTCACATGAGCGTTTTAGATGTTTAACAAATAGTCAGATTTTATGCATTTAGTAAGTTTTAAACCAGATATCGTGACTAACATGGACTGGTGGTAGATTGATTCACCTTCATTAGAGGATACTTGGAGAAAGGAGCAATGCCCGTGAGCAAGCTCTAGAGCTGCTGTTATGCCAAAGGACTAGATTTTAGCAGAAATTTAATATATGAATGCGATAAAACTCAAATTAATCTTGATAAGAGATAATAGAGGAATCTTCAATAACTGAAGACGATCACCAATTGCTGGAAGCCGTTCAAAAGCCTGCGTACTATAAATTCATTAGATTTAGCTTGTTTGAAGAAAGAATGCTTCAAAAGCTTCCTAGCAGACAACATTTGTTTTGATCTTTAACCAAAGACTTTGGATAGAGAACATATGGTATAGTTGACTAGCTAAATGCAGATCACTATATAAATTTTGTATATTTGAGGGGTGAACATGATATTAAAACCTATTTAGCATGCAAGAGTGCAAATGTGCTCTATCTTTTTTTTGTACGGCAATTTGTGGCTACATGGCCCCTAGCCCAGTAGGCGTAGCGAGCCCACACAACCAGGTTGGGTCCAGCCCAGAAGGCAATGACACCCTTCCCTTTACACACGCGGGAGGAAACCCCTATCGCCCTAGACAAGACTCGAACATGAGACCTTGCCTAGGAGGGTAAAACCTCCATACCATTGGACCAAATGCCCGTTACTACAAAGCATTCTATACAATCATGGTACTTTGGATACTATTATAAAATGTCTTCGTGAAAGACTCTATGTAGTGACTCAAATTAAAAGAACTAATCAGGGATGTCAAACTAATGAATCTCTTTTACATACCAGTCATCCGTAGAGTATGGTCATACTGCCAAAGTTTTTAAAAAGCACATCTTATTCCTTCAACGTACGGCATGATTTGCATGTTCTTATTTTAATGCCCAGCGGGTTGATTCTTGCACAATATAGCTTATTTTTTGCCACATGGTGCACAGACGTATAAATATAACGTTTAGGTCTTTATAGAATGAACTAATCAATCTAATAAAGAATAGATAAGAATATGCAATTAACCTGTTACATACATATGAATTAAACTAATAAGTGAATAAAACATAACTTTGATTGATCAAATCATGTGATGTTGAATTAGGATTTTTTTGTCTCGTTTGTTTTTCTGATTTTATGTGTGTACGAATGTGTATATTATAGATTGTGTATGTATTTGGGTTTTTTTGATTAAAAAGGATTTGGATGAATTAATGAGTATATTTTGATATATATTTAAAGATTTGGATGAATATACCATATAATTAGGAAGTATATCTTAATAATTATGGAGTATATTTTCAAAAAACATTTCGAGTATATCATTATTATTTTGAATAGTAAAACACAAATGAAAGCTTGACTCAGTTGGTTAAGCTCATTGCATGTTTACAATAAGTCTTGAGTTCAAACCAAGGGATGACCAATATTTTTTTAAAATATCCAAAAATTAATGCCAATATTGACATAAATTCAGAAAATATTTACAAATCTGGAAAATTATAAATATTAATGAAAAAAATCCCTTATGTGTGTCATGTCATCATTTGTGTGCCATGTCATCGTTGAGGTGGCAAAAAACCATATTAATCCAGTCATCGTTAAAAATACATAGTTTGTGTGTGCCATGTCATCGTTTATGAGTGTTTGTGTGTGCCATGTCATAGTTTAATATTTATCCGGTCATAGTTAGCTACATATATATGTTATAGATAGATATATAAAATATATATATTGTATTAATAAGGGAGAATTACATGTATATCCTTCTCAAAAGTTAATATTACATAAATATCCTTCTTAATTTTATAATTACATCAACGTCCTTACCAAAAGAATTAATTACATCAATATCCTTCTCACACTTTTAAGAAGGATATATATGTCCAAAAATCAATTAAATCATAATTATATTGATTTTAGATTATGAAACTATTATTTATCTCTTATATTGATCACGATCATATTATTCATATATACTTTTTGACCTCGATCGACAAAAAAACGTGTTGATATAATTAAAAAAGTTTGGATATAAATATGAAAAAATATTGCTCATATATATTTATTTGTTCACATGCATATTTGGTCTCGATTGATGAGAAAACATGTTGATTTTTGATGTATATAAGAATTTAAAATTTTGGAAAGGATATTGATGTAATTTCAAGAGTGTGAGAATGATATTGATGTAATTATAAAATTTTCGGAAGGATATTGATGTAATTATAAAAGTTAATGAAGGATAATGACGTAATTAAAAAAATGAGAAGGATATTGATGTAATAATAAACTTTTGTAAGGACATAGATGTAAATGCCCCTAATAATAAAAGGTATCATATACGAGGTTTTATCTATCTATGTTATAAAAGCAAGTCTAATCCTATGACTTAGGTGGCTACGTTAAACCACCTCCCTAAGCCACCTCGTTAAACCCTAGTCGGCATCCTTTATTCCTTATAAAAAAAGTCAATGTTTGGCCAAACCCGACCTGCATACCTTTTTTGCCATAACTTTTTAATCTTTTGAAGTTAACTAACGCGACCAGCGTCATTCTTTTCGTTTTTCAATTGTGCACAAAATACATCTTGAACAACCTCATTTGGCCGCTAGACGCGCTGCCATGCGCTGCCGGAAGTTGAATACCAAAATAAAGTCTAAACTTTGCTTTTATTTTTCTTCTTTGCTTATGATTTTGTTGTTGCTGCATGATGAGATGTTATTTTATACACTTTTTCGGGGTCATTTAACCCTCAAAATCATGCAAATAAACTCTAATAGTGCCTTAAATCCTTTCTTTTTGTGTTTTTAGCATTTGAGAAGCACTTGAATGGAATACACGTGACTTGGGATGGATTCAAGAAGAAACAAGACAAAATTACAAAATTTTAGTTTCGTGACCACCTTCATGACGACTCACCAGAAGTGCCCAAAAAGTGTATTTTTGATAACGATTTGTGACCATTCAGGTTGTAGAGACGACGTCACAAAAGACCCTTGACGACTTCACAACTACAAGGTGACGGCGTCACAAGCATTCAGGATGGCGTCAAAAGTATGACGGTGGAAAAACCCTAAATCGATATCGACGGGGTGACGGAGTTACAAAACCCTAGTTACGTCGTCACAAACTATTTTCTATATATAAAAACTCACTATTTACATATCTATGTGTGTTGAAACTTGGAGAGTCTTAGTGTTGCTACCATAGATAAATTTTAGGGCTTTTTATGCCCTTGTTACTTATATACTCACATGTTCAATTGAAGTTAAGTAATTCATTTATTGATCATTCAAATATGTCTGTGTATTGTTTGATTAATTGTCTTTTTTTTCTTCTTATTATTATGGTAGGCTAAATTTAATTATGTTTGCTTATGATTGCATGGAACCTAGTTGTGAAGTTTGATCTATTGAGTCTTGTTAGTGGTGTGCACGTTAGGTATAAGAAAACTAGTTATAAGATATTACATTAACATAGACATCTAGTGAAACGTGACAAATTTAAGTGAAACCCTTACGTTTGGGTAGCTACTTGTCTAGGTTATCACGTAGAAAACGAACTTAACCAACTCGCTATAGAATTAGGGGGATACTTCACATTACACTAATGAGGGTGACAAAGCAATAGGTTAGATAGATCAACTAGGGAGTAGTGCATGATTAAGTGAGCACGTTTATTTACCTATACGAGTCCGCCACCAATTTACATTTTCTACATAATTAGAAATAGTCTAGTTTAGTTAACCCCCCCCCCCCCTCATTTCAAAACCCGAGAATTTACTTGCTTTCTAAAGAAACATAAAAATTTAAAAATATTCTTCCTTCAACCCTTAGATCTTAGTAAAATACAATTCGAACCTACCTCCCTATTCCCTTAGAGACCGATTAACCTCCGAGTCTTACCTATACTACACTACAACGGTTAGGTACTCTGCCTAGGAGGGTTGTAAAACTTTTGTGATGCAACCCGTCACATCAAGTATTTGGCGCCTTTGCCAGGGAATAGTTTAGGTTTCAGATTCTATAAAGCTTAGGTGTACTCATTAGATTCCTATCAAGTGAGACTTTTATTTTCTTATTATTAGCTTTCTCGTAGTCTATCTTTTCTTTGTTCCCTTTATTTTGTAACCACTCTTTCGTTAGTCATCATGAGAGACGAAAACCAATCAGGTACTTTAGGAGATTATTCCCGACCTAGCCACGAAGGGCATCGTAACACTACTGAGCTCCCCGGGGGTGCCAATCGGCCATCTTTGCTATCCGACACCATCCGGTTGGTGCAAAACGGATATGCATTCCACGGACTTCGGTCCAAAGACCCAAACCAACACCTTAAGGATTTTATTAAACTTATGGACTCACTTAAACTTATTGGTGCTGATAGAGAGAGAATACGCTTGCGTTTATTACAATTCTCTCTTCGTGATCAAGCTAGCAATTGGTTTGAACGTTTACCTGCGAGATCCATATCCACTTGGGAAGATTTCACTACCCGTTTCCTTGTTCATTTTTCCCACCAGGGAGAACTACTAAACTTAGAAATTACATCTTGATGTTCCAAATAACATCATGGTGAATCTCTTTCCGAAGCATGGACTCGATTCAAGGACTTACTCTAAAAAGTCCCTCATTATGGCATTGATCTTTGGCTTCAAGTCCATATTTTTTATGATCATATTGATCGTACTACTCAATTTAATATGGATTGTGCTGGAGGAAGACTTAGAAAGATGGGCACCAAAGAAGCACGGGAAACCATCGAGGAGTTAGCTAAGTATGAAGAGGAAGAGTGGGACGACCCCATTTTTCCAGGAAGCCACGACTATGAAAATTCTAACATGGATCGATTGTTAGGGAGTTTGGAGTGTCAGGTAGACTCCCTAATGAAAGAATCAATTTCATTAGTCAAGTATAATGAAACCCTACGTGGAATTATGAGTAAGAAAGGAGGATATTTATCCCCTGAAATACCAAATCAGGAAGCATTATTGAATTTTATTCTCGATTAGAAGAACATGATTCGCCAACTAGAAGAATGTATGGGAAGACGAAGGAGTGATTTCATGCAACTATCTCTGAATGTTGTTGAAAGATTGAAAGAAGAAATAAACACAAGGGAAGACGAACACGATCAACCCAATAAGATCCAGAAAATCAATAGTTATCGCGATACAAAAGGTATGGATTCCCATAAGGAAAATACGTGTCATGTATCCTCTACGTGAGAAAAAACTCTCAACATTCGAGATAAACTCACATCAAAACCTCTTTTCATCTGATACGTACGGGTAATCTTTCCCAACCTACCACTCATAAGGAAAAGCACCTTCAGGTTTAAGCCCAGTTTAAGGAGAAAACAAGATAATACATTTCAAAAGCTCTCGAAAAATTCCTTAGCAAACTTCCTAAAATCCATTCGGTTCTTAACTTTTGGAAAATATGACCCAATGAATGGCAAGATCCCCTTTCTAAAAATGCATATCATAATTAATGAGAGTAACAAAATATTTGACTATGGAGGATACTAAAACATCTTTGAGAAGTATTTGGGATTATGAGTTATTTTATCAAAATAAAGAAGAATTTGTGAAATTTTTAACGTTTAGGGCTTTACGTCGATCCTGGTTACACAAAAGGAACCATCCCTTTCATTTGTCACCACCACTTTTCTAAAAACATAACCCACATATTTTTCTTCTCTCTTGCTTGATCTTGGGAAATCATCTCCATTCGGTAAGTAATCAATTCTAATCATTCCTTATTGTTCGTCCATCTTAATTGCATATTTGATTTGTAGACTTTGAAATAATCCCCAATCCAAAACCCTAGAACGAATCCTAGATTATTAGTTGATTTAAGAACGGATCGTGATAAATTATCATTGATTATTAGTGATTTGTTGTTTAAATTTGATTATTTTTCTATAACCATTTGAATAAGGGCTAAAAATTGGGGATTTTCATAAAGAACATATGGGTTGCTATCAAAAGGGGTGTTTGGCAATGAGTTTAACGAACAATAGTTTAATATTTCGCTCGTAAATCCAGATTTGAATTCCAGAGCCTTTAAGCGTGACGGTGTTAGGATCCCCTGAAGCTACTAAATCTTTATTTTTTTATTAATAAGTCTTCCGTTATAGTTTTTTGTTTTTGTAGACATGAGTAAGACACATAATAATAGTAGGAGCATTAGGGGTAATCCTCTAACACCCAATAATTCGTGGAGGAGAAGGTTCGCAAGCTTGGGCTCTTTGAGAATGATACTCATAAAATGCGATACGAGAACCTTATCAACCAATCTATTCATACTGACACCGTCACGGGTCCTCACTGGGAAAACCTTTTTCGGATTCAGGAGCATGTATACCGTGAGTTAGTTCGTAAGTTCTTTGCAACATTTGAGATGTGAATTTTGACTTGTAGGAGTAATCTGGGTGCTGCAAGTATCCAGTTTAGGTTAGGTGGAGAAATGAGATGATGTATTTGGTTAACTTTGATTGGCAAATGGTTTATACATTGAGGCTCAGGCGGGTAAGGTAGGTTTTTGGCGTACTTTGCATGATGGGTTAATACGCAGGCTATTTTGCTCCAGTTTTGGCCAATTATTTGTAATGATGAGTTTGAGACCGAGAAGATGAAAGAAAGGTCAATAAGGGACACGGGGGTTAAGTTGGCACATCGTTGCATGGCAACGACTATTGTAGGACGCAGGGATTCCACTAACCGAATCACTTTAAGTGATTTGTTTTTCCTTTACTGCAATCATATCCTAAATGTTTATTGTAACATTCCCTTTTGGTTGGACTACTACTTGAATACTGCCAATGATGGAGATTTGATTTATAGTGGTATGTATGTGACATGCCTCGCTAGGTCTTTTGGGATTTTGACCTCTCCTATGATAGGAGCTTTGAGTGGGGAGCCTTTTCACCTAAATCACCAAGAAGAAAACCTTGATTGCTATGGGGATTTTTGTAGAGCTTGTGCGAGGGCAGTGTCATCGGGCTAGGACACGTAGGGCACAACCACAACAGAAGGAGCAAGAAGAGGAGGAGGAGGATCAGATGAATAAGGATGGTGTTGGGGGTTCTGGGGATGTGTACTGGAGTATGAGTTGCGAGGACTGACAGGCTCACCTGGGAGCGTAGATGGACCAACAGGATGGACGCTGAGGGTGATTGGATACTTATATGACTAGGCAGGATCAGCTCTCTAATTAGATGTATGATCACACTGTACGTCAGATGTAGTACCTCTCTATGTGTGATCATCTAGAACCCCACATGCAGATGAACCTATTCCCTGGTCGTGAGCGAGACTACCCTCCAATTGGCTACACTAAGAAGATGCCTCATGGCTATGACTACCGTTATGATACCGCTTTTGTGATGGCTCCGGCTGATGTTGTTTTGTCTTTAACTTTTTTATGATACCGTTTAAATAATTATGGTTTGTAATAAGTAGTATCATACATTTTTAGGATTATTTATGTTTATTTACATTTTATGGCATGGTAATTATCTTGTTTATATGCGTGATATATGTTTTAAATTATTGTTATTTGTTCTTATATGTTTGAATGCTTTGTAATCATGCTTTGTTTTGTCTTTAACTTCGTTTTAATTACATACAAAAGTATTTTGCTTCGAACAAGTATAAGGAGGAACTATTTGGTTAATAAGAACCATATCAAACATGTAAAATAGATAATTTAGGTTAATTCATATTTTATGTTTGTTTGTTTATTTGTTCGAGTCATATATTTGCACTAACGGTTCTCTTGGCTTATGCAGTAATTTTTCCAGAAATAATTAATAAGTTACTTTGCATAAATTTTTCCAGAATATGAAAACAAAAACATGTTAGGTCACTCCTGACGGTGTCAGGATGTATTCCTGACGGTGTCAGGCTTGCTAAAAGACAAAACTGTGCTTTTTTGAAAATTTATTTTTGTAGAAATTCCAAAATTTCTAATTTTCTAGATTTTTGCAGAAATCCATGTTAACATTAATACAAATATTCTATCTTTATTGCTTTATTAAGATTTAATTTATGAGTTGTATATTATTTACCGTCGATTTTATGTGGGTATAGTTGTTTTTGTCTTTGATTTTCATATTATATTGGATGAGAAGAGTACGAGAGCTCTAAGGATTTCCACTTGGACGATTCTTGGATGAGGATTTAGCCTGTTTATCATGTTTCGTCTTCGATATTGAGCAAACAAAGGGATTACTAGTTTCTTTTACCTTTCATTTATTTTTTCTTTCTCATTTTATGGGTACTTTTAGAACATTGGGGATAATGTTCAATTTAAGTGTAGGGAGCAGGGTAATGAAAGCCTTAGAAACTATTCATTCATTTGCATTTGCTTTGTTCTCAAAAAGATGTGTAATATACCGAAACATAGTTTAGGACAGTAATTTTGGCCCAAATTTAAAATTTGTATGGCATATATTGGTGAATGGATAGAAATTATATGACTGGCACAAAAACCCGGCCACTCAAAAATTCTACCCCAAAAATGTGAGGTTCGCCCCAAGATCTTTAGGAATAAATTTATCTTTATTGCTCGAGAGTGTATCAATAGTATATTAGATTCTAGAACTTGTTTTAGTGATGCATCCCGAGACTACTAGTGAGATCATATCCATGTGATTAGGATTTACTAAGTGATAAGTGTTGGTCCCCTTGAATCTGATATAATGTTTGTCAAGTGATGTGTTTCGTTGTGTGTAGATAATTTATTATTCAAGTTTTACTATTTATATTTTGCCGACTTTACCTATTAACAAACAGAAATGGGCAGTGTACTCGATCAGTTGTAGGTTCGTTGGTAAGTAGGGTATCGATCACTAAGAGTGGGTGTTAACACTTAAATCTATTAGTATTTTAGTTATCTAAGTTAGTCCTAATTAATCCTATGTTAAATCTAAGTTAAACCTAAACTAACACAAAAAGGGAGGGTTTCAGCCTGAGAGACTGGCACGAGTTTTGGTTTACCTAAACTATGATGAGGACGATTAACACACACAAGCTGATAGATAGAAGATAAAGAAGCGGTCAAGCCTAATGTAAGGAAAATGTATTAACCATATTTAATCAAATAAAATGCAGGTTTTGTTTATAAGTGCAATGATTTTCTTATCTTGTTGGTGACATATCATTCCTAGGTTTAGGCGGTACTTTTGCCTAAACCCTATACTTGGCAATTCTGTCACAATTAACCAAATCTGCATAAAGCATTCATTGTTGATTATAATCTATCTTAGGAGAAAATAATGGTGATCTTATCGAATCCTAGCTCAACACTTTACTAACTTACTGCTTAACGACTCTTTATATACTAGTAGACCACTGTCCAGATCTTTACCCAAGGAATCAAAACATTATTTGTTAGTCCTAGGTCACCTGCTAGTCTACCTATTCACTAAACCAAGGGCAAAGACATGTCAATATTTGTGATCCTATTATTCTAGATATATAAATTGCTATATGTAGTTTTATCCTGGACTCTAGTTAACGCTCTATTTGTATTTTCTTAGATCTAGTTGAATGATAAGTTAAACACATATTTAAGCACATAAACGAGTATAAATAGATAAACATAATCAACACACAACGAATAAGCATACAATCTAAATAAACAAACCAAACATCAAATTATCATAAACATGGCTAATACCTAAAGGTATTATGTAACACCCCCATTTTGAAAATATAACAGCGAAAGCTAATCTGGGGTATTACTTCATGAATCACAAACACAATCATAGAAAATGACTCAAAATAGACGTTTTTAAAAGATATGTTATCATTCATTAAAATCAAAGTTTTACAAAGGCAGGTCCCAAAATCTAGTTACATACAATGTGAATGATAACAAGTTTTAGCCATCTTCATGTCCATGCCACTCCGTGCCATAAGTTGCTCAATTACCTGAGATAAACATGCTAAAAAGTAAACACAATAGTTGAGTGAAATTCATAGGTTTGAAATATAATAGTTGAATACAAGTCATCATAAGTAATTGTTATAAAAGCAGTGTCATAGTAATGCGTTATAGTGTGGTATGGGCTTACGTTGTTATACACCCGTTATTTGTAATAATTGTAATGAATACAATTATCATGGAAAAATGGTAACATTTTTATCATGGAGAACAGTATTATTACCCTAAACTTATGAATCACATAAAGAGATATTAAAGAGATATTGAGAGATATTACCCAAAGAGGTATTTGAAGAGATATTGGGAGATACTACCTAAAGAGGTATTTGAAGAGATATTGGGAGATACTACCCAAAGAGGTATTGGTATAATCAAGGTCTTGTATATGAATGTTTCGTTGAAGAACTTTGAGAATTTTGCTTAGACTGTGAAGTACCATTGTCTTGGAATGGGACAATAATATCCCGTGAGAATTGCTGATTACATCTCAACCTTTAAATTCTCTGGCTAACTTTACCAACTTGAATTCTGTCGGGATATTGTTGTGGTCCACTTGGTAAATAAACCGATATAACCCAACCCTTAAAAATGAAGTAAATCCCCAAATTGTACTTATAAGCTTGCACTGTGTGATTGAAGAATGGTGCAAGATTAAATCTATAAGTACTCTATACCCTACCAGAAAAGTTAAAATAGAAGTACAATCTCTTGAAATTCCCACACGACTTAATGCATATGGACACTGAGTCTTCAACGTAACTCCTTAAGGATAGTATCCAGGTCTGAAACACAACCACCCCTGCCGGATGGTAACTAGTTTAATTCAAGTTCTTAATCATAAGCTATATACGTTCAAGCAAGTCATTAATCGATAGATTGGGTTTAAAGAAAAGGGGTAGCAAATAGAAGGAAGTCTCGATGATGAAATATGTAGACGCCTTCGTGAAATCCAACTTCAATCTCAAATAAGGCGTACCAAATCAACTCCGTGAATACTTATCATCGTAGTCCGAATCTCTAGCCGTTTCTCATTTATTGAATCTTTTCAGAATTGTTTTAGCATTATGTATCATGTTTGTTGTTCGTTTTTCGTGAATGTTATTGAACTAAGACAGATGTTAATTTTTAATTGTCGTCAAGAAATAAACATTGTCTAGCTCAACGTTGTCCTGATAGTGCTTTTATTCTCGGCTCAATCCACTAACTCAATCTTACTCGGCCCACTCAATATTTGCAATATCTGGCCTCTTATATAACCATCAGCCCAATAATCTTGTTAAGCTCGGCCCAATTATTCTTAAAAAAATTTAGGGTTTAGGGTTTTGAATTAGGGTTTTGAGTGTAAAAATATGTGTGAGAGCTTATGAGTAGAATAACTAGGGTTTATACATTGTATATTGAGTGTAGTAGCTTGTACAAAAGTGGTGGTGAACAAACTAGAATGAAAACAGAGGTAAAACAGCTATTTTAGATGTCATGCTTAATGACTTGTACATTGTGCTTTATAAGACTTGTACATGACTTGGAGGGAGTTTATATTTCAAATGAGATTTTATATTACTTGTACTTGAGCTTTGATTACTAGTACATTCATCTTGGATGGTTACATTACCCAAAAATTAGGGTTCAGAATATGATAACGGTTTAAAGCCCGTCTTGATATAACTTTGCAAATGGTACATTATATGAGTAATGTATTTTTTAAAAATGATGTTATGATATCGACTTGACATGTTATGATGTTTACTTGACATATATAAAGATAGGATTGCCATAGGTAGGTTGCATGAGCTCGTTAACTTTAGATATGCAAGTTACATTGCATATTGAGATATTGGGAAAGCAAGTAATGTAATAAAGCGAAAAATTTCCATGAAAAAGGTGGTTCATATATAATAGATAGATAGTACATTGCATCTAACTTAATATATGGATATTTACATTGATAAAAATTTCAGGTTGTTATATATTAGCCGATAGACATTGTAACTATACAAACGTCATAGATGAACGAATAAAGTAAACTAAACGATAATGAAATCGAACAATACTAAAAACTGAATGCGTATTTAGCGTATAGAAATTACAAGGGTTTTCCTATGGATTGTAGCACTTTGTAGGACCTTCTTTGCTTCTCTTCTCTTCTAAAAATCAAACTTGGTGGTTAATGCCTTATTCGGCCTCTAATGGCCTCCATCGCATGCCTAAAATTCATATTAGGGTTTTGTATTTATAGAGTCTGAAATTTAGTCGATACGCCATATTGAAAGGGTTCAATATGGCGTATTGAGGTTTCTTGGTGTGGGCTCCACGATTATTATATTCTAGAATATTCCATGACTTGTACTTGAATACGGCATATGGCTTTATCTGGATACGGCATATAGATCTTTCCTTCGTGGATGCTGAGTGAAGTTTAGGGCACGGATACACCGTATCTTCCTTGATGGATACGGCGTATAGGTTGTCAGAAGTGTGCTCTTCATGATTTCTTTGTTTAAGCTCCAAAATGATTTAAAACGAGCAATTTAGCTAAGATAAATTGCTCGATAATTACTGCAAATCATAAATATAAGCAATTAAGTACCAATTCATGCATAAATAATTTAAAACGAGCAATTTAGCTAAGATAAATGATGCTATAAAATAGAAGTTATTTGATGTCATCATCAAGTTAAACTAATCACATTCTATGGCAACAAAGTGAGTTTTAAACATGTACATGTAAACAATATAACGAACAAGTTTAAAACACACAGAAGTAAATTTTCAACGTATTGGTTCTTATTAGACTCAAATAAAGAATCTATGATACACTTTGCTTGCGGAATAGCAAGGTGTTTGAATGACAATTCGTATGTGATCTCTTTCTAACTTAAACTTGAACCAAAGTTACAAGTTTAAGAAAACAAACTATTTACTAACTCGTGAGCCTCAAATCTGATGGTTTCTTCAATTTGTTTGGGAAATAAATGCTCTTTAATATGTTTCACATAAATTGAAAGAGATCGCATTTACTCCTTACATGGTATTCCTTTTATAGGCAATGTTATTAGGGTTTACAAGTTTAACCTAGGACACATGTCATGCATTAGATGAGTAGTTAAGATACTATTTAATGCACGCATGGCTAAGGGTACAATGGTATAGTCCTTTAGGGAAAGTAGTTGTACTTCTATACCAACTTTAGAAGTATTTTTCCCAAGGAGAACTACTTTATTCCTTTTGATATAAAGCAATCTTTTTTCCGACTTGTAAACCTTCTAGAATAGAAACATTTTGTTTTAGATTCTAAGAGGAGATCAACATCGTTCAGCTTGGAATTGTCAACCAAGTTGAACTAAAACTCTTGCTAAGGCCTTTTTTAGTTGCTGAATTGCTACATAAACTGAAGTGAAGATACTGCTTGATATTCTAAGTACTTGAAGAGCTGAAGCTGAAGAGTCTTCAGCTAACTCAAGCTGAACTATCTTAATTTTGTTTACACTTAGGGGATTTTATGTTTAAATCTACTGAAAGACTGAAGGGCTCAGGAACTGACCCAACATTCCCCCCCATTTAAATATACAAATAGCCTAAGTTAAAATTAGTAGTAAGTGAGCAAGCAGTCTTCTTCTTACAAACTGATAAATAATAAACAACATAAACTGATAAACATTCATTGTAACTTTCATTACAGTACATTACAAAAGATAAAGTTATTACAAAAGTTTACAACATCTACTGCCTTAGCTGTTCAATGGCCCTCATTTGTTTGAGGGGGTTCATGTTCCTTTTGTCAACTTTAACAATTGGGAGGAACTAAAAGTCCTGGCATGATCATCTTGCTCAAGTCCTTGATGAAGTCTAAAGAAGACTTCTTGTACAGTGGACATCATTTTATTTATGAGATCTCTAAAGTCTTCAATGGTAACAAAATCCTGCCTTTGATAAGAATTGAACATGATCATACACAAACATGGTTCATTAAGCACACTCCCAGCAAGATGATCTTTATATTGAACTGATGACTTGTATAGTTGTATCTCTTGGTAGACCTAAAGTAGTCATAGATGTCATCAACATGCTTTATTTTCTTTCTGGCAAGATCATTCAGTTTTTCAAGAGAATCATGTTCTCCTAAGGGTTTGTTGAAGTCAATCCCTAGCTCTTGTTTAGTTTTGTGCAGACTATAACACCCCACGTTTTCAGGTTATATTCCGACTTCAGTAACTCCATTATTTATTTGTTTTATTTGTTGGGCATTTGCACGTATGCTTATAACATAAAATATTTAGCCAAGCCTTCTACGTATAAACCTCTATACCCGGTTCCATACTTATACGTACATATACATTTCCAAACCTTAGTCAAGACATTCAAATAACTCGGTTAATACTTCATTAAATTATAGAACCATGTATATTTTTTACGAAACTCTGTATTGAGTCTTTGACATGAGCCGTTCAAACTCACAGATTTTAATTATGTACTCTTTTGCTGACAAGTAGATAGTTTGTGCATTACGATCATTTAATAATAAAGTTAAAGTACTTAATAACTAACTTCACCATACTTGGTTTATCTTATTTTGTTTATGGAGTGAAAAGTAAGTATAAATATATTTATATATATATTTTTATATATTTTATATTTTGACTATATAATATAATAACTTTAACAATTACAGCCAAATGTCGAATATTTTTTTACAAACCATACACGTTTACTTTGGTTAAATCATAGAAAAAGATTTCACAAAGATCTGACTCCTTTTCTCCAAAATATAAAAAGACCATCCCTACTTTTCTATTAAATCCACAACTATCTCGTGTAGTCTAGCAGCCATACTCCACTTTAGTTTGACTCCACGTTTTGTTAGTTTTCTCCCTTTAAATCACTATTCTTTGACCGTGTGAAACCTAAGAAATTTTACCACAATTGTCACTACACAAACTTGTGATACCCTCTTTTGAACTTCTCTCTTACCCTCATAATCGGTTATATAAACCCTAGACAAGTATGGCTCTTCACAAGATTCACCATTACCATAATTTCTCAACTCCCTCAAACCTTAAAACCTTTGATACCTGCTGGTTTCAATCCATCCATAACGCAAAGAAGTCCACCATTATACCTTACATTCTTTATTATACCCATAATCTTGAAAACCCTAAACCCTACTCATCTTCTTTGGGTTTGGTTTGAACGAGCATCCAACAAGCTAGACGAGGCAATAAGTCGTTATTAGTACGAGTGAAGAAAAGTGGGTTAGACGTGTAACTTATCAAGAGGGGGACGATTTGTGCTATAACGAGTTTAGGGTTCTTTTTTTTCGTTGGGTTAAGTTTCGGTGCACATCTCCCTTCGCGTCACTTTGAGTTCACACTTTCATTCTCTTTGTTTTAAATTGCATATTTTCGTCCTAGTTGTGCTTGAATAATCTCTAAAAACGAAACCCATGTGATACACAAACGTACGCCCTTTTTGTGCCTTGGTACATTGCGATCAAGCAAGAATGAAAGGCCATTATCGTTAAGTTATGACTCGTAGAAAAACACTTGGGCATGTGCTGTAGGCAATCGTGTACCAAAACCCTCTTTAAACCATCTCTTGATGTACATTTTTTTGTAATAAGTGGCAGTTGGGTCGTGGCCATTCTAGAGTAAGATGCAACTACTAAATGCGTCCCATAAATCCAAAAGTTAGTTGCGAATTATAGTTGACCCGAATAGCTCTATTTAGCAACCCGCATCACTGAAAATGATTAGGAAACGAGTAAGTTATGGCCCTTTAAAAACCCTAGGAAATTCATGCGTGCCTTGCCCTTTTCTTGCAAACCAGCCAGCGTAACGACTTTGTGGAATTATTGTGACGTTTTTGCTATAAGAAATAACGAAACAAGTTTGTAAAATAGAGTCCAACGAGCTAGCTTTAATTGGGTATAGGAATCACTAAGTTTCGTTTAGTAACCAGCCCGCAATTCACGCTTAAAAGGGCATGCTCGTCACTGGTGTCGACATTCTGTCGAGCACCTTGTGTGTACCCAGCCACTATGCACAGCGTGCACCCACACATTCTCGAACCATTTTCGACCTAGATAATGACCACATCATGCGAAACTTATAAAATGTAAATTATAGACAGTAGGACGTAGATTACTAAGGTGTTTTTAATTTGTTCTAACGACAAGTAACAAACCCACAAACTGTGTTCAAAACTCGAGCCACGCACACTCAAAACCGACTATATCACCTAAATTATTCTAAGTGTTAAATCAGCCTTATGACTTACGCTTGTTTAGTCCGATTTTTAATGCGTTAAACGACCCTTTTAGACAAAGTCCACTTAACAAATATTGTAGACGACCCAGCTGAGAGTACAAATATGTTTTTACTTTTTGATACCGTTAACTAGCGAGCCCGTAAATTATTTTCAAAACTCTAAGCCATCTCATGATAAAACCTAGTAATAAATACGTTTTACTCAAAAAGTAAAACGTCAACGTTTCGACTAATTAATTAACCTACTTAGAGACCAAACCGAGGGCCGACCTAAACTAATAATTTAAAGTATATACAACCTAGTTTCTTAAAAGTCCGAAGTCGTAATTTATATACTTGTATTTTAGCCGCGTTGACCCGATAAAGTTGACCGTTTTTAAAACGAGAAATTGTTTTCAAATGTCATTATTTCAAATATAGCTCAAGCACACACTAGGGACAAGATTGCAAGTATTTATATTATTATTTTCCATCTAGTGAATATATGTTATTTATCCATAGGTTGCGGATAAAGCCTTTTGCATCGTTTTTCGTGCCACTACCTTGCTTCAACGTTACCATTACTTGAGGTGAGTTTATAGTCCCCACTTTTATACTTTTTCAATCATTTATCAAATCTCGGGGATGAGATCATGTTTGTTTTACAACATGGATGCAAGTACATTTTAAATTCAAATATTACGAGTTTGCCTAAGTAGCTATAACCCACTATGCCCACCATCATGAACTGTTAATTGCATAGATGTAATTGTTAATTGCATTATGTGAGCGCGAATGTTATGAATAGATCTATTTGGGATTAACATCCCCGTTCGGGCAAGTAGCGCTTGCTAGTTTACCGGTTGGCCAAAAACGACGAACGTATACCATTTGAATTCATGGATGTTACGGGTTGAACATCCACATTGGGCAAAGTCATTTATATGTATTAGATATACATACATTGTTTAGCTTCGGTGTCATGAGCTTAGTGCATTTCGTAATACATTTTTGTGATATTGTATTTGTTACTTTATTACAGGGAAATCTTGCTATCCACTTCATTAACTTTATAAACCTATAAATTCACCAACATTATTGTTGACAGTTTAAACATGTTTTCTCAGGTCAATAAGGTACAAGTCACGGATACATTGGCTGGTCGTCATTTGAAGTCACATTATCATAAAGATTTGCATGCATTACATTTTGGAATATTGTTATGTTGTGAAATCTTTATTTCTACAAGATAAACAAGTTTAGCCCATGAGCTTTTTGTATCGAACCATTTATGAAATCCAATGTATCAGTTTTTAAACGACCCTTATAATGGTCGTTCTTCTAACTTGTGCTATTGATATATGAAGTAATACCCCCGGAACATCATATTCCGTTGTGGCCCATTTTGGGGGTGTTACAGATTGGTATCAGAGCTAAGGTTATAGAGAAACAGGTCAAACATTTTTACTTGGTCTATAACCGTTTTCAAACACTGTGTCATTCAAAAGTTTTTCAAAGGGACATACATTACTTAGTTGCATTTAGTATGCATGCGTACACGTCATACATCATTTAGCATTAGTTGTTTGTACTAAGTGCTTACATAGGTTATATACGTGTTTATAATACATTATGTATATTACTGATGTAATTATATAATATACTTATACAAGTTTATATTATGATTACAGATTTGCCATGTCTTTAAAAAATGCTTCATCCACTGTTACCTATACGTCTGTATCTTCCGATTCAAACGAACCATCATCATGGGGTATCCCACTCGAGAATGCCGGTGAAATTCTGGATATGGATCCATACAAGGAGGTTGCCCAACAAGGGCAAGCACACCCACTGTCACCTGCCTATGTACCTGATCCTATGGAGTTGGATGAGTATGTACCACTATATGCTCCAGAGCCAGAGTACCCAGAGCATCACGTACCATCTGATGATGGCAGCCAGGCCGAGGATTAGCCATATGCTGAAGATGCTTCACCGACTGCTGAGTCACCTGGATACATCGTTGACTCAGATCCGATGGAGGATGAAACTGATACAGATTCTATTGATTATCCTGATGAGCCACAGACTGACGATGAGGATGAGGATGGGGATCCTGAAGAGGATCCCAACAAGGAGCATGAGCCTGAGGATGAGGGTGCTAAGGAGGATGAGTCCTCTAAGGATTCTGACGAGACTGAGCCATTCGAGGAGAACGAGACTGCTGTTACACCACCACCACCTAGGTCACCTCAGACCAGGATCCCCTTTTCTCAGACACGTCTCCGTAGGGCACGAAGGACTATTAGACTTGAGCCACCCATGCTAGCATCCATAGAGGCATGCATCGCTAAGCATGCTGCCGCACCTATACCCCCCACCAACCTTACCTATGATCAGGCACCATTGGGTCATAGGGCAGCCATGATCCGTATAAGAGATGACATCCCTGAGGAGGACATGCCACCTCGAAGGAGATTTGTACTTACTACTCCCCCACCTGGGTGTGATGTAGCAGAGAGTTCTGCTGCTGCTGCTAGAGCACCTAGAGGTCAGTATGATTTTGTTGATGTTGTTAAGGCCGGACAGGGTTTGATTTGTAGTCATGGTCATGATACCCGGACTATTGCTAGAGCTGCTGACAGAGCAGAGGGTGTTGGTTATGTTAGAGCCTTATATACTTTTTAGCATAGGATGATGACTTCCATTGAGGAAGTCAATTTGAGGGTCAGCTACCAAGCTCAGGTTCACAGGCAAGATATTGAGATTTTCTATACTCAGCTTCATGATGCTCGGACTGACCGCAGAGACATTAGGCTCGAGATTGATGTAGTAAGAGGTCAGAGGACTGCTTACGAGACAGAGTTGCATGAGGTACACCAGGCTTACCTTAGTTCCGAGGCTTAGAACAGGGCATTATTGGCGCGACTTGAGACACTGGAGACTTACATGAGTCATATGGAGTGGCAGCGCCAGAGAGCTAAGGATGATACAGTCAGACAGATCACTCGTACCCAGGTGCTAGAGGCTAGAGCTCGGATTGATACGGTGGAGGACACCGGTAGTAGCTGTTAGTTGTACTTTTCATTCCTAGTTATCATGTATAGTCAATTAAGCTTTATGGGTAATTCCCAGCTAATAGACTCTAGGACGTATTTTCATTTTCTATACTAAGATCATTGTGGTCATTTTGTATCCAAACAAATCATGTATGATTCGACATTATATTATAAAACGTTGATGTATGATGTTATGGTTGATCTCATTTTATTCATTTTCCATGTCGTTGTGGTGTAATTATTATTATCATATCCATTTGTATCGACATTGTGATTATATCTTACATACATTGTATTCTTGTGATTATTAGAATCATGCATGTAACAAGACAAGGAACAAACGATGCCATGACTCAAGAATCTATTCAAGCTATGATCGATCGGGCAATCCAAAGAAACTCTTCCCACACGCAGGATGATGCAAGCCACAATTCGGGTGGAGGACTCAGATGACCTGTATAACCTGCACGTGTCTGTTCCTACCCCAACTTCATGAAATGCCAACCCTTGAATTTCAAAGGAACTGAAGGCATTGTGGGCTTGTCTCAATGGATCGAAAAGATGGAATCAGTATTCCACATTAGCGGTTGTGCCATTGAAAATCAAGTGAAGTTTGCTACCTGTACTCTGCTAGGTGTTGCACTAACCTGGTGGAATGGTCATGTGAGAACCTTAGGTCATGATGCTGCCTATGCTATGACTTGGGGGACTTTCAAGAAGAAATTGTCGGACAAATATTGTCCAAATGGTGAGATCAAGAAACTCGAAATTGAACTGTGGAACCTTAAGGTCAAGGGAAATGATGTTGCAGCTTACACTCAGCGTTTCCAAGAATTAGCCTTGATGTGCACCAAATTTCTTGCTGATGAAACTGCAAAGATTGACAAGTATATCGGTGGACTTCCCGATAACATTCATGGAAATGTCATGTCTGCAAGACCTAAGACTCTTGATTTTGCTATCGAGTTGGCCAACGACTTGATGGATCAGAAACTTCGCACCTATGCGGAAAGACAGAATGACAACAAAAGAAAGGCTGATGATTTGTCAAGAAACCATCACCAACAACAACAACACAAGAAGTAAAATGTAGCTAGGGCATACACTGCTGGTCCTGGCGAAAAGAAGGTCTATACTGGAGACCTACCTCTGTGCACCAAGTTCAACTACCATCACACTAGGCAATGTACACCCATGTGTGGAAAATGCAAGAGGTATGTCCATGCTACCACTGATTGTCGGGCCAATACCAACAACAACAATAACAACAATAACAACAAGAATTAGAAGGCTGGAGCATGCTATAAATGTGGTAACACCGGGCATATGAGGAGAGATTGTCCAAAACTGAAGAACCGTGGGAATGGCAACGGGAATGGCACAACTTAAGGGAGCTTATGCTTTGGGAGGAAGAGATGCCAGCCTGGACAACGGCGTTGGTTGGAATTGCTTAGTGATTACGATTATGACATTCATTATCACCCGGGGAAGGAAAACGCTGTTGCTAATGCTTTGAGCAGGAAAGAATGGTCTAAACCTTTAAGAGTTCGAGCCTTAGTCATGACTATTAGGTTGAATCTTCCTAAACAAATCCTAAAAGCTCAAACCGAAGCATTAAAACCTGAAAACCTCATTGCTGAAGATGTTGGGGGCATGCTCCGACAAGACCTTACAAAGGAAAGATTGAAACCCTATGTGGACGGAACCTTATGTTTAAACAACAAGAGTTGGTTACTGTGTTATGGCGACTTAAGGACTCTAGTCATGCACGAGTCTCATAAGTCAAAATATTCTATTCATCCGGGTTTAGACAAGATGTACCAAGATTTAAAGCAATTGTATTGGTGGCCTAACATGAAGGCGAACATTGCCACTTATGTTAGCAAGTGTCTTACTTGTGCAAAAGTCAAGGAAGAGCATCAAAAACCTTCTGGCTTACTAGTTCAACCGAAGATTCCAAAATGGAAGTGGGAGAAAATCACCATGTATTTCGTCACTAAACTCCCTAAGACGACAAACGGTTATGACACCATTTGGGTGATCGTTGATCGTCTTACGAAATCTGCTCACTTCCTACCAATGAGGGAAAATGATCCCATGGAGAAGTTAATGAAGCTTTACATGAAGGAAGTGGTCACCCGACATGGTGTACCTGTATCTATTATCTCCGATCGTAATGGTAGATTTACTTCGCTATTCTGGCAAGCACTTCATAAGGCATTGGGAACTCGATTGGACATAAGTACGGCCTATCATCCCAAGACTGACGGTCAAAGTGAAAGAATAATCCAAACATTGGAAGACATGTTACGCGCTTGTGTGTTAGACTTTAGAAATAGTTAGGATAGACATTTACCGTTAGTAGAATTCTCTTACAACAACAGTTACCATACCAGCATAAAGGCTGCACCATTTGAGGCATTGTATGGACGAAAGTGTCGATCACCCGTATGTTGGGCAGAAGTTGGAGATGCTCAGCTTACTGGTCCTGCAATAATTCATGAAACCACCAAGAAGATTGTCCAAATCAAAAGTAGGATCCAAGCCGCTCGTGACCGACAAAAGAGATATAAAAACATAAGACGTAAGCCAATGGTATTTCAAGTTGGTGACAAAGTCATGTTAAAAGTTTTGCCTTGGAAAGGAGTTGTTCGTTTTGGCAAACAGGGGAAGTTAAACCCTAGATATGTCGGTCCTTTAAAGGTGAGCGAGAGAGTCGGAACTGTTACCTATAAACTTAAGCTACCACAACAATTAAGCCGAGTTCATAACACATTTCATGTGTCAAACCTAAAGAAGTGTCTGTTCGATGAGTCACTTGTTATTTCGTTGGAGGAACTACGTGTTGATGACAAGCTCTATTTTATGGAAGATCCAGTGGAAGTTATGGATCGTGAAATCAAGTAATTGAAGAGAAGGCGCATTCCCATCATTAAGGTGAGGTGGAACTCTAAACGAGGTCCTGAGTTTACCTGGGAACATGAAGATCGATTCAAGCAGAAGTATCCACACCTCTTCACCAAAACCGCACCATCGTCGAGTGCCGCGACTTAAGCCTTGAGGACAAGGCTCACCTAACCGGGGGAGACTATAACACCCCGCGTTTTCAGGTCATATTCCGACTTCAATAACTCCATTATTTATTTGTTTTATTTGTTGGGCATTTGCACGTATGCTTTTAACATAAAATATTTAGCCAAGCCTTCTACGTATAAACCTCTATACCCGGTTCCATACTTATACGTACATATACATTTCCAAACCTTAGTCAAGACATTCAAATAACTCGGTTAATACTTCATTAAATTATAGAACCATGTATATTTTTCACGACACTCATTGAGTCTTTGCATGAGCCGTTCATACTCGTTATTTAAATTACTTTCGCGACAAGAGAAGTTGTGCAATCACGCTCATTTAATCAAAGTAAAAGTACTTGAACCAAACATCACCAACATGTTAACTTATATAAATTAAGGAGTAGAAAGTCAATATATATATATATATATATATATATATATATATATATATATATATATATATATATATATATAAAATAATATTATATGGTATGTATATATATATGTATAATAATACTGAATATATATTATGTATATAAATATGATATATAAATATTATAAAAAAATATATATAAAAAATATAAAATAGAATCCCTACAATACAGCCAATGTCGACTATTTTTTTACAAACCATACACGTTTCCTTTGGTTCAAATCTAGAAAATATTCACAAAGATCTTGACTCCTTTTATCCAACATATAAAAGCCCATCACTCTTTTCTATCAAATCCACAACATCTCGTGAAGTCTAGCAGCCATACTCCTTTGGTTTTGCCTCCACGTTTTGCATAGTATCTCCCTTTAAATCACTATTCTTTGACCGTGTGAAACCTAAGAAATTTTACCATAATTGTCACTACACAAACTTGTGATACCCTCTTTTAAACATCTCTCTTACCCTCATAATCAGTTATATAAACCCTAGACAAGTATGGCTCTTCACAAGATTCGCCATTACCACAATTTCTCAACTTCCTCAAACCTTAAAACCTTTGATACCTGCTGGTTTTGATCCATCCACAACGCAAAGAAGTCCATCATTATATCTTACATTCTTTATTATACCCATAATCTTTAAAACCCTAAACCCTACTCATCTTCTTTGGGTTTGGTTTGAACGAGCATCCAACAAGCTAGACGAGGCAACAAGTCTTTATTAGTACGAGTGAAGAAAAGTGGGTTAGACGTGTAACTTATCAAGAGGGAGACGATTTGTGTTATAACGAGTTTAGGGTTCTTTTTTTTCATTGGGTTAAGTTTCGGTGCACATCTCCCTTCGCGTCACTATGAGTTCACACTTTCATTCTCTTTGTTTTAAATTGCATATTTTCGTCCTAGTTGTGCTTGAATAATCTCTAAAAACGAAACCTATGTTATACACAAACGTACGCCCTATTTGTGCCTTGGTACATTGCGATCAAGCAAGAACGAAAGGCAATTATCGTTAAGTTATAACTTGTAGAAAAACACTTGGGCATGTGCTGTAGGCGATCGAGTACCAAAATCCTCTTTAAACCACCTCTTGATATATATTTTTTGTAATAAGTGGCAGTTGGGTCATGGCCATTCTAGAGTAAGATGCAACTACTAAACGCGTCCCATAAATCTAAAAGTTAGTTGCGAATTATAGTTGACCCAAATAGCTCTATTTAGCAACCCGCATCACTGAAAATGATTAGGAAATGAGTAAGTTATTGCCCTTTAAAAACCCTAGGAAATTCATGCGTGCCTTGCCCTTTTCTTGCAAACCAGCCAGCGTAACGACTTTGTGGAATTATTGTGACGTTTTTGCTATAAGAAATAATGAAACAAGTTTGTAAAATAGAGTTCAACGAGCTAGCTTTAATTGGGTATAGGAATCACTAAGTTTCGTTTAGTAACCAGCCCGCAATTCACGCTTAAAAGGGCATGCTCGTTACTGGTGTTGACATTCTGTCGAGTACCTTGTGTGTACCCAGCCACTATGCACAGCGTGCACCCACACATTCTCGAACCATTTTTGACCTAGATAATGACCACATCATGCGAAACATATAAAATGTAAATTATAGACAGTAGGACGTAGATTACTAAGGTGTTTTTATTTTGTTTTAACGACAAGTAACAAACCTACAAACTGTGTTCAAAACTCGAGCCACGCACACTCAAAACCGACTATATCACCTAAATTATTCTAAGTGTTAAATCAGCCTTATGACTTACGCTTGTTTTGTCTGATTTTTAATGCGTTAAACGACCCTTTTAGACAAATTCCACTTAACAAATATTGTAGACGACCCAGTTAAGAGTACAAATATGTTTTTACTCTTTGATACTGTTAACTAGCGAGCCCGTAAATTATTTTCAAAACTCTAAGGCATCTCATGATAAAACCTAGTAATAAATACGTTTTACTCAAAAAGTAAAATGTCAATGTTTCGACTAATTAATTAACCTACTTAGAGACCAAACCGAGGGCCAACCTAAACTAATAATTTAAAGTATATACAACCTAGTTTCTTAAATGTCTGAATTCGTAATTTATATACTTGTATTTTAGCCGCGTTGACCCGATAAAGTTGACCGTTTTTAAAAACGAGAAATTGTTTTCAAATGTCATTATTTCAAATATAGCTCAAGCACACACTAGGGACAAGATTACAAGTATTTATATTATAATTTTCCATCTAGTGAATATATGTTATTTATCAATAGGTTGCGGATAAAGCCTTTTGCATCGTTTTTCGTGCCACTACCTTGCTTCCACGTTACCATTACTTGAAGTGAGTTTATAGTCCCCACTTTTATACTTTTTCAATCATTTATCAAATCTTGGGGATGAGAACATGTTTGTTTTACAACATGGATGCAAGTACATTTTAAATTTAAACATTACGAGTTTGCCTAAGTAGCTATAACCCACTATGCCTACCATCATGAATTGTTAATTGCATAGATGTAATTGTTAATTGCATTATGTGAGCGCGAATGTTATGAATAGATCTATTTTGGATTAACATCCCCATTCGGGCAAGTAGCGCTTGCTAGTTTAACGGTTGGCTAGAAACGACGAACGTATACCATTTGAATTCATGGATGTTATGGGTTGAACATCCACGTTGGGCAAAGTCATTTATATGTATTAGATATACATACATTGTTTAGCTTCGGTGTCATGAGGTTAGTGCATTTCGCAATACATATTTGTGATATTGTATTTGTTACTTTATTACAAGGAAATCTTGCTATCCACTTCATTAACTTTATAAACCTAAAAATTCACCAACATTATTGTTGACAGTTTAAACATGTTTTCTCAGGTCAATAAGGTACAAGTCACGAATACATTGGCTGGTCGTCATTTGAAGTCACATTATCATAAAGATTTGCATGCATTACATTTTGGAATATTGTTATGTTGTGAAATCTTTATTTCTACAAGATAAACAAGTTTAGCCCATGAGCTTTTTGTATCGAACCATTTATGAAATCCAATGTATCAGTTTTTAAACGACCCTTATAATGGTCGTTCTCCTAACTTGTGCTATTGATCTATGAAGTAATACCCCCGGAACATCATATTCTAATGTGGCCCATTTTGGGGGTGTTACACAGATCATCCATTTTAGTTTGAATTTGCTCATATATGGTGGTCCATCTAGCTCTAGTTCTTTTGGGACATGCCTGCACTACCTCTCTCCATTCACTTAGGTGTAAGTCACTGGGCTTGAAGTTAGGGATGACTTCACCAGTCCAATCATCCCTATATACCTTTAGTGTAATGGGGCTTTTCTTTGTAAGGACATCACAATTTGTGATTCTTGACTACACCCTTCTGTTCATTTTGTCACACTACTTATCATACTTGATCTTAGCCTTGTACACACTTGTCACTACATCAATACCAAGAAGATCAACTAACTTTTGTTTTCCCACTTCTTCTTCTCTCTTGGCCATATCAGCTTTGACTGATTCTTTAATCCTCTTTTGTTCTTTGATTTGTTCTTCTGTTAAATGGACATGATCACCCTCTTTACTAACAAAATCAAATTTCTTCAGTTTCTTCTTCTTATAGGATTCAACCATGGAACCACTTAGCCTAACTACAGTTTCAGAGTCAGTTTTAAACTCTTCTCCTTCTTCAGATTCTTTATGAGTTATGGCTTCCTTTCCTTTATCCTTGATACCCCCTAGATTTAGGACTGGATAGAAAAGAAGATTGAAGTTGTATAGTGGTGGGAATGATTGGTGATGTGACAGTTGTTGTGATAGAAGATGTTATTTATATTAGTTGAGTCTTCAGGTTTGTCTTTCTAGCATCTTTTTTAGTTCTTTATTTGAATAGCTGGGTGATTGTAGCTTATTTTGTGTTCTTATCCCCCTCAACAGGATGAGTGTCAGCTTGGCCTGCTGAAAGAACACTTTGGTCACCAGCTTTATGTGATGCAATATCAATGGCTTTTGCAAACCTGTCCAAGGCTTCAATGACCTTTTTGAGAAGACTTAGAAGAGCATCTAAGGTCATGATCTTAGCCTGAACTGATGAAACTTGGCCTAGTATAGCAAGAAATTTAGCTTGATGTTCCCACTGAAGAGTCTACAGTTTAGAGCCTTGTATTGTAAGGCCTGAGACAGTTGAATTAAATTGCTCTAGCTTGGTAGGAATTTCTTTCAAATCCCCTAGTAGCTTAATCTCTAGTTCATGTACATACTTTTTCAACTCTTTGATCTCCCCAAATAAATCTTTGAACTTGGAGGGGAGCTCTTTCAACTCAGTTGGTAATGAGTTGCTGAAATCATGAGAAGATAAAAGCTTTGACAGTTCAGGTGTAAGGGATTTTACCAGAAGCTTAGTGAGCTGTTCCACATTTGGGAAGGATGGTTTGGCTTTGAGCAAAGCAGCTTCAGTTTCAGCTAACTCCTTTTCTTTCACTAGTTTGTAGTTCAAAGTTTGAAAGAGGTGCACTTGAGTGCTCATCTCTTGAATTTTAACAGTCTTTAGAGATAGAGGTTAAGAAGCTAAAGCATATTCAGTTTATTTATGTTGTTAAGCATGAACCTTTTCAGCATGAACTTCTTCCTCATCTTTATCTTGAACAATGATGGGTTTATCATCTTTAGGTGAGTCCATGTCCATGAAATCAACCACCACATTAGGGATCAACTTGGATAGATCCTCCAGCTTGATTTCCTTCTTTGCATCATTAGAGCTGGAGAGGTTAGGGGTGGTATTGAACTTATCATCTCTAAATCTAACTTCCCTTTTAGCTTTACTTGCATCGTTTTTAGCTTCATGTTCAGTGAGGATAGTTTCCAACCCTTCACTAGCAGATTTGATTTTTTTCTACAAGAACATGTGGGTTAACACCTGTAATAATATGATTAAATGAACAATTTTTGTTTCCTTTAACAATACCTTGTTGTTTAGATACTGAATCATTAGGAGCAGATATTACATTATCAGCTTCAGATGTGAAAGCTAATGAAGCCTCATGTCCTGATGCAGACTCAAAGTGTAAAATGGTTGAATCAGAAAATACAGGTTTTGTTGTTGATGCTGACACTACACTAATGAGCTGAGGGTTGGATCTATCTTCACTAGTGACCCCTAAAGAAGTTAGGCCACCAGTTGCTTGCAGGGCCTCTTTATGTATTCCAGCAACAACAAGTGTGGAAGCTGGAGGCTGGCTTGGGTTAAAGTCCTTGGCCGAACTGGACTTCTTCTTTCTTTTTGAATAGCTAGTGGGGGATCTAATGGCTTTTTTTAAGGAAGATCCACTTTAGTTACCTTAAATTTGGATAAATGATAGTGTTTTGTGGAAGTTGGTTTCTTCCTATGTCCATATTTAGCTCCAAGTTGTTTGCCCTGGGGAACCCACTTCTTAATGTAAGCAGAGCCATTTGGAGCTTAAAATGCCACTGGCTCTACTACATTGTAGATAGCCAGCATATGGGCAGTGAAGGGAGGTCCTTTAGCTTGGTTTTTCTTTAGTGTCCAGTTGTGAACACTAAAGATTTAAGTGGGGTTGAGGTCCACTTCATCAGTTCCATAGCCTTCCATTTTGTGTTCCAACATAAGTGATAAAAATCTTGGGTAGGGGATGACCTTCTCCCTATTTTTATTTTTTAGCTTTCAATCAGTGTCATCCCAGATTAATTGTGCAAAATCTATTTGAACCCTATTTGCTAGATAGTACAAAATAAAGGCATCTTTATTAGAAATTTGGTCAAATCCACCAGTCTTCCCCCTAGGCACTAGATAATTTAAGCCATTAGCAACCTCCAACTAGGAGGAAGGAAAGCCTTTTTGAGGGTTTCTTTGGCTTCAATTATCCCATTATATCCAATAGTGGGGAACCATTCCCTGACAGTCTCAATGGAAGGTATTGCTTAATAATCTCTTGAATAGGCTAAATAATTAGCCTCAATGACCTTCCTAAAGGATCTAACCCCCACTTATCCCTTTATACCCCCTGTGGGAGTTGAGAACCAGACTCTTGTAGAATCTTCAACCACTCTAGCAGTGTACCAGAATTCTATAACGTATTCCTTGTATTGAGTAGGTGTTCTTATAAATGCCTCTCTTAGACAGCATTTGGAGATAAATTCAGAGATAATTTTGAACTGCTCTTTGGTAGGATAGTCAGGGTAAATAAAAGAAACTTCATTGTTGTCTTTGAAGTGAATTTGTTTTGGTTCAAATTCAACTTGTGGTGCAGGATCATAAGTAAGGGGGGTTCTTGGTTCATCTGGTTGATCATGTAGTTGTGGGATTTGTTCTCGTTGTAGAGGGATTTGTTCTTGGTTTGAAGAATCTGCCATTTTTTTGTTTAGTTAGGGTTTGAATGATATAATTTGGTTTGATTGTTTGTGTGTGTGTTTTTGATGAAAGGTGTGTTTGTGAAAAAGTGATTTGTGTTTTAATGTGATTTGGTTATATGATTTGTGAATTTTCAAAAACTTCTCAATTAATTAATAACTGCCATTTGGAAGTTATAAGGTTTGAGAGAAAGCTTTGAGGTTTGTTTTGCTTGTGTGCTAAAAATTGCATTTAATAGGAGTTAGCAAACATGCTTTGTCTGACACCTTGAATAGTGAATAACCGTCTGTTCAACTGTAACAGTAGGTGAGAGAAAGGGTGAGGTCACATTATCGTTTGAAAAAACACTTTTGCTTTTAAAACTGACCCTTTAATTGATATTTTGAAAGAGCTGAACTAGGTTCAGGTTTGGTTTTATGTTATGCTAAACAGATGGGAATTTTATGTAGCATATGTTCATAAATTGAAGCGGATGGTCACTAAATCCATAGATTGTTTACGTACTTCAGTTTACTAGCGTATGATACTAACTGAAGAGTATCTTTTTGAAGAGTATTTTTGTTTTTAAAGTAGATGGTCACTAAGTCCTTAAATCGCTGACGCGCTTTAAAATACTTAACATAATCTGAATTGAAGGATTTTTCCTTGTATTGTTCAGTTTGACACGTCGCTGAACCCCTTCAGTCTTCATTAGAATAATCATTTGAGGGTTCAGGTTTAGAGCCATCAATGTTCAGCATACCTAGTTTAACAATCAATCTTTTAAAAGTTGGCTCATCTAGAGGCTTGGTGAAGATATCAGCAAGTTGATATTAAGTGGGAATGAAATGCAATTCAATGTCCCCTTTTAGAATATGATCTCTGATAAAGTGATATTTGATATCAATATGCTTTGTTCTTGAGTGCAGAACTAGATTGTTAGAAATTGCAATAGCATTTGTGTTATCACAAAATATAGGTACATTCTCATATATTATGTCATAGTTAGTAAGTTGACTTTTTATCCATAGTATATTGGCACAACATCCAACAATAGCTACATATTCAGCTTCAGCTGAGGACATAGCTATAGATTGTTGCTTTTTAGTACTCCAGCACACAAGTTTGCCTCCTAGCAACTGACAGGCACCTGAGGTGCATTTCCTATCCATGTTGCATCCAACATAGTCAGACTTTGAGTATCCTTTTAGGTCAAAACCTAAAAATTTTAGATACCAAAGACCAAGACTAGGCGTACCTTTTAGGTACCTGAAAATTCTCCTAACTACAATAAGGTTTGATTCCTTAAGATATCCTTGATATCTTACACAAAGACAGGTAGAGAATTGAACGTCGGGTCTGCTTGTAGTTAGGTACATTAGTGATCCAATCATACCTCTGTACTGAGTCTCATTTACAACTTTGCCATTGAGATCAGGTCCTAAGTTATTAGGGGGTACCATTGGAGTTTTCAATGATGAACCATTTATGTCATAGTTCTTTAGTAGATCCTTGACATATTTTTCTTGGTTGACTGAAATGTCTTTTTCAGATTGTTTAATCTGAAATCCAAGGAAATAGGTGAGGACACCCATTTGAGTCCTCAGTTTATTAAACTGTTTGCATAATTTTGTGCTGGTTGACCCAAAAGTAATATCATCAACATAGATTTAAACCAGAATCACATTAGTTTGGGTTTTGTAGACAAACAATATATTGTCTATCTTTCCTCTCACAAACTTGTGTTCTGTGAGAAAGGTTGAGAGGGTTTCATGCTCTTAGAGCTTGTTTAAGTCCATAAAGGGCTTTGTCCAATTTGCAAACATGGCTGGGGAACTCACTGCTCTTAAAACCTGGAGGTTGTTTAACCTAAACTTCTTCTTTTAGCTTTCCATTTAGGAAATTACTTTTCACATCTATTTGATAGACTATGAAGTTCATGTAGGTGGCAAAGGAAAGAAAGATCCTAATTGCTTCAAGTATTGCAACTGGAGCAAAGGTTTCATCATAGACTATGCCTTCTTGTTAATTGTAGCCATGAGCTACAAGCCTTGCCTTATTTTTGATGACAATGCTAGTTTCATCCTTTTTGTTTTTGAATACCCATTTTGAGCCAATTATGCTTTTTCCATAAGGTGCAGGAACCAATGTCCAGACTTTATTTCTAGAAAATTGATTTAATTCCTCTTGCATGGCATCAACCCATCCAGGGTGCCTAAGTGCTTCAAAAACCTTTTTAGGTTGTTCTTCAGATAGAAAATCTACAAATAGACATTCATGAGCAAAAGCAACACTAAGTTCCTTAGCCATGGCCCTGGTAAGCATTCTAGCTCTTGGATTACCTATTATGTTAACCAGCTCAACATGTTTGTCTTTAAAACATCTATCTAGAGGAACTAGAGAGGCCATAGATGGGACGGATGAGGGAGATCTAGTTTATACTGATGAAACTGCATTTGGTATTGAAGTATCCTTAGTTGGAGAGGATAGAGGTTTAATGATCTGAACATCTTTAGTGTTTGGGAGGTTATCAATGATATGATTATCATTGTTGTGATTTGAGTGTTCAGATTGATCATCATTTAAAATTTCATTATTTTGAACTGGGTGATCATTTTGATCATTGTGATCATTTTGATCAGCTTGACCACTTTGGTCAGAGGAAGTATCAGTTTCAATGACAACTGGTTCAGGTGTTTTATAGGGTTCTATGAACGAAACATCATTGCTATTTACTTGATACCTTTAAGAAGGTTCATAGTGATGAAGATACTCATCAGGTGGGTATCTTTCTGATTCAGCATTGGTGATGTTGTCAACTAAAGGTTTTGTGAATTTGATAGCTTCAGTGCTGTCATCAAATCTAATGTGGTAAGTTTCTTCAGTTTGTTGTCTTCTTGTATTGAAGACCCTGAAGGTTTTAGAAACAAGTAAGTATCCAAGAAAATAACCATCATTAGCTTTTTCATCAAATTTCCTTAAATGATCTTTATGAATGTGGATGAAAATAGGACATCCAAAGACATGAAAGAAATTAAAGTTTGGAAGTATCCCACGAAATACTTCATAGGTAGTTTTGAGATGTTGTTTAACAATGGCGGACTTGTTTTGAGTGTAGCATCAAGTGGCTACAGCTTCAGTCCAATATTGTTATGAAAAGACAGATCCTGAAAGCATTGTTCTTGTAGCTTCTATGAGAGTTCTATTTTTCCTTTCAGCAACACCATTTTGTACAAGTGTGTAACAAGAGGAAAAGTTTTGTGAAATCTATTGATCACAAAAGTTGACAAGAATATTATTTCTGAATTTAGTACCATTGTCAGTTCCGAGTTTTTTTTAACTTTGATGTCATTTTGATTTTCAACTCTTTTGATGAAGGACATAATGGTTTCAGGTGCATGACTTTTCTTTTTCAAGAAGTATACCCAAGTGTACCTTGAGTACTCATCCACAATGACAAGGGTATACTTTTCATGGTTAATGGATCTGGGAGTTACAAGTCCAAACAAGTACATGTGAAGAAGATAAAGATATTTTTTATTGATGAGGTTTGTTTTGTTTTAAAGATGGCTCTATAATGCCTTCCCTTTTCACATGATGAACATGTTTGTCCTTTTAGTAGATAAGAGAGGGAAGACCAATAACAAGATTTTGTTTGGCCAGCTAGTTGATTATTTTGAAGTTTAGATGAGTAAATCTTTTATGCCAAAGCCAGTTTAGACTTTCAGATACTTTGGCAAAGAAACAAGATTGTTGTACTGAAGAAGTCATGTCAAGAACATAGACATCTCTTACTCTAGGAGCAATCATCACAACTTCTTTGTTGGAATTGAAGATAATTTCTTTCTTGTCATTAAATTGTACAATATATTTAGCATCACACAATTGTCTTATGCTAATTAAATTATATTTAAGACCATTTACAAATGCTATTTTTATGAAAACTATACCATTACATTTTATAGAACCACATCCTTTAGTGGTGCATGTAGCATCATCTCCAAATACCACCTTAGGTCCTGGTTGTTCCACATATTTATGCAGGTAACTTTTGACACCAGTCATATGCCTTGAGTATCCACTGTCCAGGTACCAGATGGGATTCTTGATGTCACACTTTCACATGGAGATATTTACCCATTCACCATTTTTGGCACTTTCTTTTCCAGCATCAACACTTTCGTCATCACCAAGTGCAATGAGAACCTTTACTTCAATCATTTCATTGTCATCTGATGACACATCTTCTTCATCCCATTCATAGGCTTCAACAACAAGACCTTTGTTCTTGACCATTGATGATTTGGATGCTGAAGCACTAGAACTGAGGAAGGCCAGCTTAGCCTTGACTTAATTGTATTTGGCTTCAAAGTCTTTCGTTAGCCTTAGTTCAGGTTTCTGTTTAGAGGAATTGAAGAATTTTGGTTGAGTGTTGTTTTGAAAAGGTGATGAGTATGAGGGAACTGAAGTCATTGAGAAATAATCTCTTGCAAAGTGACCTTTCCTCCTACATTTGTGGCATTGAGTTTCATCAGTTGCCTTTGCACTACTAAACCTCTAGCTACCCTTTTTTAAGAACCTCTTAGACTTGGCCAAGAGAGCTCTTTCTTGAAATTCCTCTTCCTGGTCATTCAAGTATTCTTGACTGTCTCTTGTATCCTCTTCATCACTAGGACTATCTTGAAAGTCCTGGAAAATAGAGGTAGAGAAGAAAGCAATAGATAAAGGTGTTATAGTGGTTAAAGAGTTTTTCTTTTTAGTATCATAAATACTATCAATGAGGTTTTCTTCATATTTGAGTTTACCAAATAGATAAGAAAGCTCAGTTTCTTTAACATGATTAGTGTTTTTGAGACTTTGACAAAAACTTAGCCACTTCATTGGCAACCCATTAATGAACTCAGTATTTTTCTCCAGCTTTGAAAGTTTAATACCATCATTTACTAGTTCATTCATCAAAGATTTGTATCTGGTGAAAGTTTGTGTTAGATTTTCATTTTCTTTGAATTTGAAGGTATTATAACATAGCTTTAGGGTCCGTGACCCTACTTTCTTTCACATCAGATGGGCCCTCATGATATATTATCACGTCTTCCCAAGTAGATTTAGCTGTCTCACAGTTGATGACAGAGTTCATTTGGTTATCTAGAAGGACCGACAAGATGAGACTTTTGAGTCGTTGATCTAAGTTAGCAGCCTTTCTCTCATCACATGTTCATTGTCCTTCAGGTTTCCTTTGACCAGCTGTCATAGGGACATATGGACCATTGAGAAGAATATTTTAAACTAAGGTTTAATACCAACTATATGGCACATGAATCTCTTACAATTGGTGAAAATTTTCACCTCTAGCATAGGAGCAACATTTAACTGGCCACCCCTATATTTAAGAGTCTGTGGTACTTCTGCTGCTATTTAAATGGATCTTGATTTTAAAAATCTTTTGAGCAGTTTTAAAACTTTTAAAAAAGGTTTTACAAATCAAACTGCTCTGATACCACTTGTTGGTCCCCTTGAATGTGATATGAGGTTTATCAAGTTAAACTAATCACATTCTATGGCAACAAAGTGAGTTTTAAACAGATATATGTAAACAATATAACAAACAAGTTTAAAACACACAGAATTAAATTTTCAATGTATAAGTTCTTATTAGAATCAAATATAGAATCTATGACACACCTTGCTTGCGGAATAGTAAGGTGGTTAAATGACAATTAGGGTGTGATCTCCTTCTAACTTAAACCTGAACCAAAGTTACAAGTTCAAGAAAACAAACTATTTACCAACTCATGAGCTTTAGCTACGATGGTTTCTTGACTCGCGGATTCTTACTCCTTTTTATATATAAATAAATATAAATAAATATAAATATAACAAGGATCAAGATCTACAAAATCAATGAAACCGGAAGTAGTATAGAATATTTCCGGGTCGTTATGTCCCAACGAGGCTTGAATGGAAAATCGAATGACGAATTGATAATCGATGTTTGAATATGACAAGGATATGATTGGGCACTAAACCTAATAAGCAAATGCACGAAAAGATAAGCAAGGAAAATAAGCTAGAGCAGGCATAAAGGCTAGGAATGGTAAAAACACTTAAAACTTTTATACTAAGACACAAATAAGCTCAAATAAGCTTAAGACAAACCAAATAAGCTAGACTAACTCTAAATAAGCAAATTCAGCAAGCAATTAAACTAAGTTAAGCAGGAGAAACTCAGCAGTACTAACAACAGTACTAACAGTATTAACTATCAGTACTAACTTGGAGTTAGTACTGCTAGCTTTGAGTTAGTACTGCTAGCTTTAACAAAACACAATGAAACAAGAAATAAGCAAATAGGCTAAAACAGATATTTAACTACCCCTAATAAGCACTCAGGCATAAGAATAAGCAACTAGAATAAACTAAAATGGCAAATAAGCTAAAAAGCTACAAACTGATAAACTATTAAAATTGCTTTGAAAAGGCGAATAAGCTTAAATAAGCTCTACTAAAGACAGTAAACGAAAATGGGCTTAATCTACTCTAAAAAGCTAAGGAAATCTTAAATAAGCAGAAATAATAAGCTAATAAGCAATAATGAACCAACAGTACTAACAGTTTTAACTACCAGTACTAACTTGGAGTTAGTACTGCTAGCTTTGAGTTAGTACTGCTAGCTTTAAAAATCCCAAAATAGAACCAGCAGTACTAACTATGGGTTAGTACTGCTTGTTCCAAACACCCCTTAAAGTTTTCAAAAATCATTTTTCTTTTTTTATTTATTTTAAGCTTTATTGAATCTTAAATTGTTTAAAAACAGTATTATAATTAACAATAATAAGGGGACACTTTTCGCAGAATTTTAATCAACAATAAGCACCTTAAATAAGCTGGAATCAATTCTTTAAAAATTTTAACTCATAACTAAAGTCATAACTAAGAAATTTGAAAATCACTTTTAAATTAAACAACTAAGCAAGATAAGCAATAAACATCATAAAAATCATAATAAGCAACTATAGGTAACAAATATGCACATATAAGCCAGTTCTACAGTAAATAAGAAAAATAGAAAAAGAGAGACTTACACTACCCTTGCTTAAAACAGGGTTTAACACAAAGAGTCTACGAGCATAGCTTGTATAAAAACAAGCTAGTGAGAGTCCATAAGCCCCATCCATAACTGGCTTATCATCATAAGATGTGGTATATTTGAGTGTGTGATTTTTTTTATTTGATTTTTTTCTTTAACTTATATTAACTTCTTAAGTTTACTTAATAAAAGCAGCTTATAAATAAGCTGTATTGAGAGCTTTTTGAACACAAAACAACACAATTAAGAAGCTTAACACTTGGAATTGTAAATTGACTTAAAACCTCAAATTTGCATTAAAACTTGAAAGTGTTACAAAGCTGAAAGTAAAAGCTGTAAATGACTTTAAAAACTAAAAATAAGCTAAGTTAAATTAAAAATTAAGCTAAGATAATCTAAGATGCCTTCAAGGCTTACAAAAGGCTCTATTTATAGCCGAAGTCTCTGAAGCTTGGTCTTCTCCCTGTGCTTCTTTTGTGAGAGCTTTACAAGGTGTTTTTGTTGTGTGAGGTGATTCTAAAACAAATCCCAGCCTTCAATTTATTTTGTGCTTCTTTTGAGTCAATCATAGCCATCGAAAAGCTTGGAAAGTGGTGGGATTGCCAACTTGGCAATTATACATGGGGAGGAGGTGATAGTGGAGGAGGGGGAGATGTTTTACCCAATAGGTTGTAGAGGTTGCCGGGTAAAAGGGTGGGAAGACATCCGTGAGTTGTATCTAGGCTTTGTTGGGCGGGAAAAATGGCTTTGGGCAAGTTGGTAGCTTTGGCCCCTCAAGTTATACTTCACCCAATTTCTAATTTTAGCCCTTGTCTTTTTATTCTTGTAATACAACTTGAGGTTTGGCAATTTTAGTCCCTCAAGTTATATTTTCTCCACTTGGTTAACATTTGACTTTGTCAGGGTTGATTTTCCTGTTGACTTTTTGACTTTGACTGACTTTGGCTTCGATTTGACTTTGTGTTTTCCATTCCGTGCTTGGTTTTGTTTGTTTTTGGCTTTCTTTTTGTCCTTATCTTGAATATCCGTTTCCTGCACAATACAAATGCAAAACATACAAATACGATGTATTTATGGTACGTTTTTAGTCATTTAAGTCCGTTTTTAATAGAAAATGGTATGTGTAATTAAGCACATACCAAAATCCCCCATACTAAGGTATTGCCGTGTCCTCACGCAATGTTACGAAGTAAACACTCAAAAAAAACAAGAATCTTAATCCCCCTCGACTAATAACCTCGAAAAGTAGCTAAGTGTTCGTCAAGGGAACTAAAGAATCAATAGCTTTGACAAGTCCCGTTTTCACCAATTTTTTATATGTACACTAACTATCCCTAATATTTTTGGATTTTCCTTTTTCTTTTCTTAACTACCTGTTTGACTTCCTTTATTTTATCAACACTGGGATCATAGAATGAGAAGCGCCCATAGAATAATCTACGGATG